>VXAK01025067.1:0-50871 GCA_013399435.1 Arenaria interpres
CCGCCCACAGCCCGGCCTCCCCACAGCACTGGAGGCTGGGCCCACCCCCAGGGAGGGAGTGGGCGGCCGCCATCTCCTCAGCTGAGGGCGGGGTTTGCCGTCTCCTCCTCCTCCCGCCCTCACTCTCCCTTGTCATGGCGGCCCCGGCCCTGACCTTAGTCCGGAGGTTGTGCTGGCGGCCGCTCTGCGATATAAGGTGAGCTCTCATCGTCCTCCTGCTGTCCCGGCGGTTCCGGTGCCGTCCTGTCTCGGGGAAGGGACTGCTCTGCGAACCGCTGTCTCCCCGCCGCGGTGAGTGGCCGGCAGTGGGGCCGGGGCGGCCTCCCCCTTCTCCCACCGCCCCGCTCCTCTGGCGGGGCTCCCTCGCAGGCGGCGGGGCCGAGGGCGTAAGCGGCGGGAGAGCCGGCCGCTGCCTCAGACTTGGGCGGCCCCATCTCCCTCTTGCCGGGGCCTGGTGCTCTCCTGGCTGTGCCGCTCGGTGAGCTGTCTCCGCTCTCTCTGCCTGGCCCCACACCTGCGGGGTTAACGGGCAGGACGAGACCTTGCTTTCCTCTAAAGACGAAGGAGAGGGCTTTCTTCCTAGGAGAGGGGCCCTCCCAGCCATACCGCCCGCCTTCGGGGTGCCTGAGCGCGCTGTGGGAGTGGGAGACCTGCATTTGATGCCCTCCTCAAACAGGGCCTGCGCCCTCCTTTTTCTGTCTCCTGGGGCAAAGGTTTAACCACCGAAGGAATAGTTGGTTAAGCTTAATGGTAAGGCATCTGAAACCCTACCGAAATAACAGAGAAGAAAGTGTGATTCTGTTTTTTCCTGTGTGTTCTGCCCTTCCTCCCCCTCTTCCCCCATCAGTCCAGCAGAAACAACCTTAATTTTGTGTTCAACTAATTAAGGCTTCTTCCTAGGGCTACTCTGGCTTTCTAAATAACGATCGATATAGTATATCCTGCGGTGTGCCTTTATTACCTACTGCTTTTAAGCTGTTTCTAAGTAAAAAGTGCCACATGCTGTCGTGTGTGCTGTGGCAGCCGTGCACTGTCAGCGCTAGCTGGGCTGTGGGAAGCAGAAAGGAATTGCAGGACTGATGCTTTGTTGGAAAGGGTTAAATTGGAAATTCCACTGTAAAATTGCTTGTGTATGAGTAAGAATCGTGGAAGATGCCAACCTGTAGAATCTCTTCTTCCTATCAGAAATAGCCTAATAAATACACAGTTCAAGAAGAGTAAGCATTTGGTGTGTCGAGTATACTCAGTAAGCAAGTTCCTAAGTAGAAGAGTGAAGCAGGCATCATTATACCAGTAGATTAAAGACCTGTGATACTCTGATTGTTAACGACATGCAAATTTGACTGTTATAATGCACACTTTCATAAATGAAATGCTTTTACTCGAGTATCTCTGTTAGGCATGAGTGTGTATTGACCAGAAAACTCTAGTCATTTATGCATTAAATTGTAGTATTTTTCTCACAAAGCTTTGTGAGAAATTATTTGAAGTATATACATGTACAGAGAACATGAATTGTGTGATCAGCCTGACTTTTGCCCTCATTCAAAAAAAAAAAAGTCTTTAGGTAAGCTTTCTGTGGGTAAATAATTTAATATAGTTAAGTTGTTACAATGAGAAGGAGGAAAAGCAATTCTAAATTGGAAAACACATAGAAGACTGGCCTGCTGGACATCATTAGACTAGTGGAGTCAGAAGTATTTGAAACGGCAAGATTCTGTATGTGAAATAAAGTCATAAATCAATATTAATAATAGGATAATGTTTTCAGTATATAATCAATATAATACAGGAAAGTGGTACGGTTTTTTTCTAGTGGCTCAACACTGGAGAGGTGGGCTTTATTTTCTCTATCAGCAGTGTACAAGCAGAATTGTATCAAAGACACTGGCAGCATTGCTGCACCAATGACTTTAGGGAGTTTTTTTGCAGTCTAAACTTGGAAAAAAGAGCACTTGGAGCACTGCAGGAGGAAGACTCATACAAATATAAGGACAAAATGCAACAATTCTTCTTACTTTGCTTTGATTTTTTTTCTTCCCCCCCAAGCAGGATGTTTCTTATCCTTTCAGACATGGAGCTGTGAGTTTGACCGGCTCTTTTCCCATATGTCTGCTTCTTGTCCTGCCCTGTCTCAATATGTAATTTCTCCAATTTTTAATTTGCCTGAGGAGGGGGAAGCTGACACAAGTGCACATTCAGAAGAGTCTTACCGGGACTGTAGCCATTCAACAGTCTTTGTATTCAGCTGTTTGAGATAAGAGCCACCACAGCTCTGCTGCTATGAGGCAGGCTGTATCTGCATTCATGGCAGATCAGACCGCTGGGAGTAGGACACTTGCTGCTGGGAAACCTGCATCCATGCTATTCTTGTTTTGAGGGTTTTCTTCAGGCTGGTTGTAGAATGATCACAGCACCAAAGGCCTCTCAGCGGCTGGAGGACATGTCCCAGTTTGATGTAATCTGAAAGGGATCTCAGTCGTATGTGCCCAGACAGCTCTGCAGCACAAACCAGGAGAATGGCGTTAGCATCATCTTAGAGCCTTGGTCCAAGAGCATTCTCCCAGTCCAGACTAAGACAGTAACATAGTCACACCCTAACATCCTAGTTGGTACAGTTATCTCGGCAACTTTAAAGGTCAGATCTTATCAAAGACCGATCTTTTCATGAGCTACTCTTATTTCTCTGGAGCCCTGAAGAACCTTTTTCGGAGGAGCACTATTAAATGCTGGTCTTTAAATAAAGTGGATTGAAAAATGGTTAGCTTTCTCTTAAGCTGTTGGTATGTCCTTGCTTATGTGGCCTTGTTGGTCTTTGCCCATGCCTGGAAGACTTCCTGCTTACAGTAAGTCTGTCTTTACTACAGTATCTGCTCTTCAGCTTGGGAGGCAGCAGCCTTAAGGGCTCAAGTTCACTTCCATCCTGACTCTTGAGCAGTGTCCCAAATCTCATCTTGCTTCCCTGCATCGTCTTCTGACAGGACATCTGCAGTTTACAGCCCACCCACATGGCAGGAGTGTCATGGTTTGGGCTGTTGCTGTTAAGTCCCAGCACAATGTGTAACAGCCTTTATTCAGTCTCCACAGCCCTTTTATGTTTCTATCTGGGAATTAATTGAACCTGCTCCCTGCATTGCTTACCCTTTACTTGCTGGCGCAGTTGCATTCTTTGGTCATTATATCAAGGGCCCTTTGATACATTTATGGCAAAGCAGGACATTATAACCCGTGCATCTCCTTTTCCTATCTCTGCAGCAGTTAGGTCTCTCTTCTGCCTTCCCTCCCACTTAGCCAGTCAGATGGAAGGTCTTGGGAAAGGGCCCAGTGCGTTTGTCTTTGTCCTGGAACTGTGAACTTTAGGAGGAAACTCCTGTGTTGAGGGTGGAGGAAGAACTGATCTTTTGCAGCTGAGAGATTATTTCTGGCTTCAAATGGCTGTTGTGGGGCCTCTCTCAATGAGAAGAGGCTCGATATTCCAGGTCATTCCCTGGAAATGCTTCTTTATTGCTGTTAATGGTCTATCAACTGCATCACGGGTTTTTGTTTGCTGGTTTTTAATATGCATGGAGGATGGAAACACAGTCTTCCTCTGCCACAGATACGCAATAAAATTTTCTTCATTTGAGGATAATTGCAGTCAGCACACCCAGAGTGCATGTAAGCTTGGAAAACCTCTTTGAGGCTACTGTCATTCTGGAGATGACCAGTAAGTTTAGTAGTATCCCTTCTTCCCTATTTCTTTTTTCCAGGTTTGGCCACGAGGAGCTGATTGGCCTCAGAGGAAGTCTGCCTTGTACCCCGGGAGTGGGAAATGTCTAGTCCTTTCTGTCAATCCTATTCAGATACCTGTGGTTTGATACAGACATGGAGATTTTGGTAGCTTTGTTCTGATGTTCTTAAGCTGGCTGAGCAACAAGGACACTGTTCCCTCTTCACTTCTCACCCACTTTCCCGCTGCCAGGCACTATTTCTGTATCGCGGCAGCTGCTTTCCTTCTCTCTCCTACCGTCTGCTCTCACCCCCAATCCAATCCCCTTTTACAAGGGGGAGGACTGGATTTTTTGTAGTGTTGCTCTGAAGTACTAAATCAGGCTATATTCTTAAAAACCCTGTGTGCTAAACTCTTCTGTGGGTCTGTACCAAAAACTACTGGTGCTGGCAGATGTTGCTTTTATGCCTGAAACTTTTGCCCAGGTGTTAGGTCTTGCCTGAGTTGGATATGGTTTCCCTCCTGATCTGTGGCAGAGGCAGCCGGTGTCCTGCAGCCCCCTGAACATCTGCCCACCAACTTCCCCACCCACTAGCACTTGGGTGGGAATGCATCCTGGCGTGTTTGCATAGGGCATGTGTCCGTGTACAGTGCTGTGGTCTATCCACAGCACAAAAGGCATACCCTGACCCTACTCCTGAGATGCCCCATGGAGTATGCTTTTTACTCCCTCTTCCTGTTTTATAAGGGTTCTTGGTTTTGGTTTCCAAGGCTAAGCCATACCTGTTGGTGCTGTCTCAGGCTGAACTAGCTTGCCTTGCTTAGCTGTTTGCTATTTCCTATCAGCCAGCCAGCATTTTTTGTTCTGTGACAGATTTCTGTTTATCAGCTCTCCTTGGCCTAACGCTGGATTCTGTAGGTCTCGGGTAGGTGCTCTGCTCCTCCAGCTCGAGATAACTGTGCTTGTCTTTTCAAACTTCCCTTCGGTGGGTCAGGCCTCTAGTTCTAGTTCGTGCTTGTGAACCAAGTTGTCTTGCCCAACCTTTGACTAACCGTGGACCACAGATCCTTGCCTGACCACCAGAAGAGCAACCAGAGCACATAACTGCCTTGATTTTAAACCTTCCTCCCCGCCATGCCCCCCCAAGCTTAATCTTTTCTATTTTGGAGATCAATGAAAAGATCATCATATTTCCCTTACCTTTTAAGTAGTGATAGTTTTCTCTTTATCTATATTTAAGAAATAAATAAATAAAAGTCACCTTTCCTTTCTTGAAACCTTGCCCAGTTTAACTTTTGTGGTAACTTTTTGCAAAATACTGGTAAAATCAGCTTCCCTAAATGTCATGACTGTAAGGCACTTTCAGAGTCTTTCAGAAAGGGTCTTCATACCACTGATGAATCTTGAATTTCTCTTTTCCTTTAAGGGGTGGGATTCTGAAACAAAGCCATTAGAGTAAACGCATCCACTGTCTTTTGAATACTGAACCTAACTAGACAATGGAAAATGAACAGGTAGATCTCTTAATGGGAGGCTCTTTCTGCAAACACTAACGTTAATTGCATGAGTTATTACATCTTGTTTTCACGTGCTGGTTTACCAATATGACTTAAAGGACAAAAGGTATTGGTGAAATGATTGAACAGTTGTCTGAAAAAAACATCTTAATAAACTTAAGTCCTTATTTAGGTACCCTCTTAAACTGTTTTGAACAGAAATACACACAGCAGTTAAAATCAACAAAACGAAATCCGGAGCAGCAAGCTCACTAACTGTGTGTAATTGAGCTGGATTTGACAGTTCACAGTTAATATCAAGCCGAGGTGTCTGGAAGTCTTGAAGATGGATTGGCTTGGAACACAGCTTTCTGTTGTAGTTAATTTGCTTTGTAGCAGCTGTTCATTGAAGTCAGCGTGACCTTGTCAGCTTTGTCTGCTTAAGTCAGTCATCACTGGGTGGTTTTGTAGCAGCTTTGCTGCTGAGTTCGAAAGAATCTGATAATGTGAATGCAAATAAGCTGGTGGTTAACTACACTTTTTGTCTTTGAGTTTTGCTAGGCTTGAACAGCTATTCTTTCCAAAGTGGGCCCTCAAGTAGCTCCCACTTGTCATGAGGAACCACCGGTGTTTTTTTCTGCCCTTGCTTTCTAAGATTCCTCTCCCCATCAGAAGTAAGTTATGAATGTTTTGTGGAGAATGTGGATATATTTTCAAATGTTTGGGTTTTTTTTTAAATTTAATACGGTGCTAGAAATTAACTTGGAGCTTTTGCTAGGGTAAAAGATACTGTCTTTGAATAATACCATTCTAAGAAGCTACTTATTTCTTTCTTTCCTTGTACTACTCCCCCTGTGCAAATTATGTTCTGACTGCAACTGTGATCTAGTGAAGAGAGGAAGCAAGCTATACTTCATTCTTGCATAGCAGTCCTCAGTAGGATGAAAATTGTTGTATTTAGCAAATTTTTTTTGAACGTTGAATGTATGAAGAAACAAAAAACACTTGAATGTCAGGAATTCAGAATTCATATTGTAAAACACGATATTCTACCTTGGCTTGATATGCAGACTCAATTAACTGTAATGAACCTTGTTTACCAGTAACCTTCATTTATAGTAATGCCAAAGTAGACCCCAGAGGTTTCACTGGTAGTTATCTTTGTTAGAGTGAACGCATACAGAAGATTGAACCAGTTATGTCAATGTCTTATTTTTTCCACTTTTTTGTCATATTCAACATAAGAATATTTGTGATTATTCCCCCTATTTCCTGACTGTTCTATTTTAAAAGAATAACTTAAATGTTGATCAGTATGAAATAATCTGCTTAAAACTACTATATGTAGATATTCAGTTCAGATTGCATATTTCTTCATTATTCTGAGGGTGTAAATGATTGAGCCTTTCTATTGTGATGAGCCCGCTGATTACAGCGACCGTTTTTCAGGTACCCTTGAAGTTCATTATAATAAAATTTAGACTGTAATCAGTAAACTCCAGCAAAAACTGTGTGCTAAGATTTTAAAGGTCTTGTTAAACCATTCTTTATTTCACAGAGAAACAGAAACCATTGCCAAGTAATTCAGTACTAGATGCTCCACCAGAAAAGAGGAGGTGAAAACTCTCTTGGCATGGGTTCTGGAAGGTTCCTCTCTTCCATCAGAACTCAGGCTTTAAATCACTGAGTAAGTGGTGCTATTTGTTTGGCTTTGGAGAGGTCTGGCAGTGATTAACACGTAGCAACTTGATAATTTGCCAACATCCTGAGTTTTTAAATTATTCCGGCAGTAGTATTTTATCACTGAAAGCAATTATATTAAAGAAAAAAATGACTCTTAGAGTTGTCAGAATACTATTTTATCAGCTAATGCTTTTAATATGAGCAGTGTTAAGTAATGCAGATTAGCCAGCCATGGAAAGGAGACCATAAGTATTATCAATGAGCTAATAAATTTATTATTTTGTTCATAATCTACTGACTTTTCACGTTGACCTAGATACCTACTGAAAGGATAACAGCACTACATAGCAGTAAATTCAGTAGGTAGACAGATTTCATTTGTGCTGAAATCCAGAGAGAACATGTGTAATGTTTTGTTAATGTTGTTGTTTTGCTATGTGTATGAAAGCTACCTTTTTTCTGGTAATGTGGAGTACTCTGAGTGGAAACTTCTGTGATCCAGCCAGTGAATGAACGCTATTTTAATCAAAGATTAAATGGAAATTATCACTCTGTTAGTTTACAAACATATAAACACAACTTTGCCCCCAGTGCTATCTAACCACATAGTTCATAGTAGCTTTTTGACCGTGGTAGTGGAAAGCCATATTTAAAACCAAACAAATTTTAAAAACCTACCCTTGAAACAAAAAAATTCCTCTTGTCTGAATCGGGTGGAGTCCTTTTAACCTGTTTACAGAAGTGTTGTCTTCTATTGGCACCTGACTCCCAAGAGGGAAAGGTGGTGTGGGTTTTTTTTTCTCTCTTCTTTCCTTTACCCCTGCCTGTTGTTTTTTTGTTGTTGTTGTTTTTTCCCCCCAGTAAACTTACCGCTCTGCCAAAAATAAGGTTGGGTTGGAGAAGGAAGCCACACAAAAGTTGTTTCTTGTAGGTCATGATGTAATTCTTCATATTTCACATATTTTGCCTGTAGCTAGGGCAGCTTGCAGATGAACCTCTTTCATTGTGGCAGAGGGCACATGCACCCGTCCTTCATCCCAGCCTGGTCTGTGATTGTCTGAGCAATGGCAGAGCAGGGAACTTTGCTTTTAGCAATTAGTATGATTTCAAGGAGTTCATAGCGCGCTTGGCTCTGTGAAAGTTCTTTACTAATTTAGGCACTCAGTAGTTTTGGGGCTCTGTCTTCTTTATGCCCCCCCCCTTGGATATTTATATACATTAATAAGATTTTCCTGAGCCCGTTCTTCTCTAGGCTGAACAGTCCCAGCTCTCCAAGCCTCTCTTTGTATGTGAGATGCTCCAGTCCTTGAATTGTCTTCATGGCCCTTCACTGGACTCTTTCCAGTATGTCTGTGTCCCTCTTGTACTGGCGAGCTCTGGACTGGGCACAGTAATCCAGGTGTGAACTCACCAATGCTGAGTAGAGGGGATTCTATTTTTAATTGGGGGAAAAAAATTAATGATTTATTAAGGAATAGATTAATTGTGTTGTATGGATTCTCTGCTGATTCCCATCAAAAAAATTGGCTACTGTTTTGGTAGTAAGGTGCTCTGGTAATATTTATTCTGAAAATATGGTATAAGATGTGTATAACTTGTAAGATGCACAATAATTCTTGAATAATTTGGTCCTTAGAAGCCAACCATTAAAAGAGAGTGAATATTTTATTTCAAATGTGCTATAATTTTATACCATGATAAAGGTGCTTGTAAACTGTGTACTGCTTCAAACACACAAATATAGCAAGCCTGTTCCTGAAACGAAAGAATCTTTCTGGTTGGTTTTGTGTTGTCTTTCTTAATTGCCAGTAAGATGCCAGGTGAAACACACTTCTATTCTGGGGAAGAACTTCCAAGTTATTTGGATTGTCAGCCACTTTCCGAGACCTTCTTCATAATCTGCAATGACAATAGAAGCCAATATGGCTCTGTCCAGGTTGCATCCCCACTAATAACTGCCACGATTAAACCTGAGTCCCTGAACCTCTGTCTTGGGAGCTGCTGCTGTAGGTGCAGCCTTCTAAGTGCAAAGATTTAAGCTTTTTATAGTGTTTTAGCAAGACATGAATTGAAGACCTTTGGAATATGTGTAGTATCCATTGCTAAAAGTGACAGACATTCTCAGTGCTTTATTTCATACACAAGTATTAGTAGTGTGTCATATCTACAAGCTTGTCTGTTTCTCTGATAAAACTGAGAGCAAGACATATTACAGATGGTATCTAAAGAGGAAGTTATCAGTTGGACATTAATAAAACTTTTCAATAACATTCATAGAGCAGCTATAAATTCTCCTGTGACAGAAATGCACTTGCAAGTCTCGCATATATGCAAGGACTTTAGCTCTAAACCCAAGTCAACATCAGATTTTTAGAGTAAGTTGGCCTGGGTGTTTACAGGACATCTGTCAATTTGGTTGTGCGTCCTGGAAATAGTGCCAAAACCAAGAGCAGTGTGCTACTTAGTTTAGAATTAAACAAATTAGGTCTAAACAATCTGAAAAAATTCTGGATTTTGACAGAGTAAGCCATTGCCAGATACTACTTCCCGTATTGTCATATAGCTTGTTCAGTGTTCTTTGTGTCCATGCCCATTGTATCTGGGTGTCACGGATTCAGGAGAGAAGGTCAGCTTCAGACATACTGTTTGTCTCCTTTCACTGGTTCAGCTGAACTAGCCAGTGTCGGTGGGTTTTTTAACGTGGATGGGAGCTCAGCAGCTGGTTATGTCCTTGTAAGAAACCTACCTACCTTGGCCAAATGCCATTAACATCAAAGTGTACTTTCTTGCTCTTCATCCAGTCAGCAGGATTTGTCCTCAGAAGCCAAATAAAAATGGCTTTTTCCTTTCTCCGTTAGCAGCAAAATTATTTTGAGTATTTGTTCATAACTGTTTTGTTAAAGTCACCTTGGATAAGGTTGCATGAAGAACCTGTTTGAGTTTCTTGCTCTCCAAATAGTACAATAAATTTTTAGTGATTCTCAACAAATGTCACATTTATGAGTATCAGAGCTCTATGTTTTTCTGCTAACATTCATGTTTATAACCTTTGAATGTGTTTCAGAGGATATCTGTCTGTAAATCTTCTTGCTTGCAGAGATGTCTTACATGGACTGAGGATGTACAGGAAATTCTCTCTTGCTTTAGTCATTCACCATTTCCAGTGAACTTAGGTCTGGAAAGAGAGAGTTCTTGCAGAGATTTCAGGAGACGATCCCATTTTCCCTCCCAGCAGCTGTGATGAGAGAGTATCAACTGTGGCTGTATAGAGCACAGAACAGACCACGTCAGATCTCAGTGAATGGTAATCTAGATCTTTGATTTTTAGCTATTCTTTAATATTTTTTAAAAAACCCCGCCCAACAAACCTATGAAACACAGCCGAGCCACTTAAACTAAACAACAGTGATTCAGCACTTCAATTTGCCAACAGACACATCATTATCTTCTAGTTTTTATATGTCAAAACAGTGTAGGAGTGTAAAATAATAAAAGCTGATAAGGATTTGGACACAAAAGTTGTGCTTAGAACAGCTATTGAAATGTTCTAATGTGAAGGAAGAAATAATTTGACTTTCGTTCCTTTCTGTTTATTAAAGCAGCAGTAAGTGAATTGATTCACGGAGTATTTGCATTGATCTTTTCTGCTAGCTTGGTATATTGGAAATACCATAAGACTGGAAGCATTTCTATTATCTGATAGCAGTACATTTTAGTTACTCTGCAGTAGTTGCAGTATAATGGGGTACTGCCAGAGACTGTGCTGGAAGAACATGAAGGGAAAGCTTTTTTTCTTACATTTTTTAGGAAATCGAGTTACTACTACCTACTGAATCATCAACACTTCGATGTTATCACCACAATTAATAAACTTTGTATTTCCCCAAGTGAACCAAATGCATTGATTTATCAGCACCAAAGTTATTCTCTAGAAGACTTTCTTAGGCTACTGCTTTTTTTGTCAAAGAGGCAATGTGCTTGTTACGCTAGGTCTTTGCAGGAGCCTAGTGAACAGAAGCATCACTTTACCAAACAGACCTGTGTATTAGTTCTTGCTGCACAAAGAAATAAAGCCACTCTGGGCTGCTAAGCTGGTGTTAACCTACTGCTAACTTGCTGTGACCTACTAACCTTGGATTACTACTAACCTACTGCCATGGTGCAGGGGATGGCAGTGCTGGACTTAAAAGAGTGAGCCCGTGAATTTACATGGGGAAAGTACAGGCTGCTTTGCATGCAGTAGTTACTGCAGGTTAGTTGACTTGTTGGTTGTAAAGTGTAAAAGTTGCAGTCATGAAAAGTGTGAGGGTTTGGGTTTAACTTGAAAGAGCAGCTCAGTTACTTAGCCGTCTTTCCTCATTTTGTAGTTCCTAGATATTAGAAAATATACCAGTTACTGAAATTTGAACATACAAAAGTTGTTAGAAGCAATCTCTGCTTCTCCATCTTCCGAATGAAGACTGAATTTCATTGGCTCATGTTCTGAGTTGTTTTAGTTTTAACTAATGGCAGAGGATCTTGAACGAGGTGGATACAAATGAGGGGAAGTGGAAGTTTTCACATGGAGTGGTTGCGGAAACAGATGCCGGCTTTTTCAAGGTGACAGAAGTTGCAAAGGTAGATGTTCATGTGTCACATTTGGTTATTCCATATTTCCTGGTTTAAGAGAAGAAACTTGAAAGGACAGGACTAGAAATTAACAGCTGCAGTAATTTGACTTTATTAGTGTAAAAACTGTCAAGCTGAGGTTTCTTTAGTATGCGCTGTCACTGCTTACTGCATAATTCCTACTTGTAAGAAAGTCTCTCTGCACTACTTACACAAATGCTGTTTTCCACCTAAAAGCCTGACAGGATATTGTAACAGACATCATGTTCATTTGATAGGCACTCACAAGAAACAAAATAATTCTGCAGGGGAAGGAAGGAGTGTAGGATCAAATGATCTGAAGTTCTGTGGGAGAAGGCTGTAACAGGATGACATAAAGAAAGAGAAGGTTGCTTTGCTTCCACAGCCAGAAGAATCTCCACCCAGTATTTCTGTATTAATGGCCTATCCACATCACTCCTTTTTTCCTCCAGCAGCAAAGGAGGAATGATCGCTCCAAACATGCCACAGGCTACTCAGTTTGCTTTAGCACTGTCTGGCGCCCCTTCTTTTTCCAGCTCAGCTCTAGGTAGCTTCTATGGAGAGAATAACTGGAGCAATTAGAGGTACGGCAGAAATTGGATGTTAGCCCTCTCCACCTTCAGCTGCACGAGTAAAGCTCTTACGTTGCCGTGCAAGTGCTTGGGCTGTGTGAAAACTTATTAATCCTTAATGTTACATTATTATGTAGGTAAATGTCTTTTTTGATTCAATAGAATATACTGATATGATGAATGGTAACTGGGGCAACCTGCAGATTAAATTTTCTAATGGTTTTTATGTTGACAGCATAGACAGTAACTTCCTGTCGCTCAGCAAAATAAAGTGAAATACAACTTTAAATTTATTGCATGCAGAAAATACGCAATTGAATATGGAAAACAGTAACATTATTTTCCTAGTTACTGAGAAACCTACAAAACAGTGGTACTGCTAATGCATTGCTCGTTATCATTATTTGGTTATCAACCTTTCTTTTTCCTTTTTTTAATCTTCTTTTTAGAGTTTCTGATATGAAGTCTTGGGGGGGAAAAAAAAAAAGATAATTTGGTGTTGAAACAGGTTGAATTTCTTTTTTCCAAATGGTCTACTTATTTTCTTATGGTTACAGGTTAAACACTGGTTTCTATTCCCCTCACGTGCCTCATTTCCTGATAGTTGCTGCAATTGCCAATGGTGGCGACCTTTCCCACCAGCTCTGCGCCTGCATCCCTTGATGTAGCTGAACTAATGATCAAAGGCTGCTGTTCCTTCTCCAGATCCCTTTCTTTCTCCTTAGCCGAGAAAAATCAGCATAATTTTGAGGGAGGATCAAAATGGGAGAAACGCTACTGAAAGAGGGGGACCGAAGCTTGAGACTCTGCGAGGATACTCTATGGCCAGTCACCAGCAGGCAAGGGCTACCACCGGGGAGGGCTTGTTGTTCCTCCGCTGTGGATGTGTGTGTCCCAACAGCAGGAGGGCGGGGAGCGAGGAGGTCCCATTTGGTTGCTCCACTGCTCGACTTCGGAGCAGCCTTTCAGAAAAGTGGTTGCTGATGCCAGAGCAGACCCAGTAGAGTGTTTGGGATAAGTTTTGGACTCCTGAGCCTCGTAGAACAGTTAAGACCCTGGCTGGCACCTCAGAAATGGTGATGAGATGGGCTGGGTAACGTGTGATGTCTCTTCTTTGACAGGACTCTAGAGGGGCGCTGCACTAAATTAGAAGCTTGTTTTAGATTATAAACAACACTTGGCACCTTGAGGTTGTGGGAGTTGATTCTTTGTATCCTACCTAAACCAAAAAACCAAGAACACCACCACACAAACAACCCATATAACCCTTTCTACAGTAGCAGAAGCAAACCAGTATTTTGCTTAACTTTCTCTTAAGAGGGGAAGCACGTGAGCAGAAGTATTGCCACTTCATGGAACTGTAATAGCAGGCCTGTTTGGAATGGCAAGGGGCAGTTACTGTGCTGGTCATGATTCTGCGTGAGGATTGTCTGGAAAGAGCAGCACAACAGATCACAGCACCTTGTGATAGTGATCGTGGCAAAGAAGAGATGTTGTACGCCTTATCTGAAGTATTACACATAATGTGCAAAAGATATCCACTTCTTTTATTAAATGTATGTTCCAGGATTCATGTGAGTGACAGTTTAATGTACTGCTTATTTCTGCCTGATAACACTTCCTGTTCTTTTTTCTTCCTTGTCTGTCTAAAGCTAGTTACAGTAATGCAAAATGAGCATTTTCCAGTTCTGTCGGGAGTTTTAAACCCACGTGTTTCTAGCACCACCCGCTGCTTTTAATCCTAATAGGATTTTTAACTGCTTTTGTCTGTGCTTTGTTTCCCAGGATCTACTAATGTTTAAAAGAAAACCTTTATTAAATAAATGGAAGATGGACTTCAGGTATAACTGTCCCTTTCTTTTGCTGAATATGTCTGGTGTTTCCTGTGCAAAGAGATCTTTTGGCTTCTGTTTAGTCTTAATGAGGAAGCCACTAAGTTGCTTTAAAAGTTAGAAAGTGAGTAGTCAGCATTTTACGAAAATGTGGCGTTTTTAACTCTATAGAAGTCCTTATGCAAGTGACAGAACTACACTGTAATGAGAGGCCCTGTCTTTAACGGGCTTTGCAGTCTTTGATAATAATTTAAACAGTGAGATACTACTTTCAGTGTAAATTGACTTTTAAAATCTTAATTAAGAGCCTTATGTTTAAGTGTTTGTCAGGGTAAGAGACATTTATGTGTACAGGTAGAGTGAATAGGACGAATGGCTGGCTTGCAAGATACCCTGAATGACTGAATGGCAAGAGAGAGATGTCTGAGGTGAGGGAATAAATGTGAAATGATTGTCAGCCTGGATGCTTCAGGTTCAGGCAGTGATGCCCAGGATTTATTTCTTTTTTCAGAGCGTACAACTTGCGAAGTACCAAGTGAATGATCTTGCAGAAGTCTGCAGGCACTTGTAGTGGACTCTGGCTGCTCTGCCAAGTCGTGACTTCTCTCGCTTCTGTCCCTCTGGTGGGAACTGGCTTTGTACCCAGCTGGGGGAGGTTGCTGGGCCCTCGCAACTCTTCCATGGGTGTCGGTACAACAAAGGTAATTTGTAGCAGTGGCAGCTAATTGCACACAAGGTGCTGGGCAATAAAGAGGAACCTTCGTGAAGGAAATAATTTGGCTTTGTTGCACCAAGTAGATGAGAAGGGGGAACACAGAGGGGGTTTTGATTGCCTGTCCTAGGGTTCTTTTTCTGCTTATATTGAAACAAGCGCAGGTTTGACACCAGTAGTTTGTAGGTCAAGGTCCAGGCTCTCTTCCTGCCTTGTGTGGTTTTGGAAAAGACTTGGGTGGCTTCAGCGAGGCTGCTAAAATGGGGCATGGATTTGCTGAGGGAGGGAGGAAGAAGGATTCAGTGTTGACAGCAAAGGAGCAGCAGAAGGAGGGAGGGAGTCCTGCCTGTAGTGGGCTACAGCAGCCTCTCCGGCTCCTCGGTCTCTGGGATTGTGGCATGGCATGGTGTGGCATACCTGTGTGGTCCCAGAGATGGCAGTGCTGTTGCACGTGCTTACAGGTGGCAAGTCATCTCCTCCTCAGTCTTTGTGATCTAGTTGGGGTCAAGGAGCTCTGCTCTTCTATTTGTGTATCTCTCTGAGGATTAAGGTCCTGCCCAAGATGAATGAATGGTGAAATAACTTAATTTTTCCTTTATCTTTTCATCCTTTGTTATTTTAATAGAGACATAGTAGCAGTCAGCTTAACCTTAGCATGTGGAGAACTGGTGATTATCACTAATGTATAGTAAATGTGCTCTGAGATCAGAAGGCAGAGAGAAAGGAGTGAATCATAGATATCCTGCAGAGAACTGAGCTACAAGCAGCAAGGAAGAACTAAAGAAAAGAGGGCCTTTTCTTATAAACTTTAGACTTTAATAAACAGTGAAGTTGCACAGTCTCCTGTTACAAAGCGGTAGGTAAGGAGGAAAAGAAAAATGAAAGTATTTGAGAGTATTTGAAGTGGATAGATAATGTATTTTACCCATTTTTGTAGCTAAGAAGTAGAACTGGATATAACCAAACAGCAAAGGAACCTAGCTCCGAGTGTGGACTTACTGAGAGATCATTTTACCTTTCCCCAGCCAGATTTTTTTTTTTAAATTCACCTAATTGTTTTCTCATCCTCTTCTCTCTAACTTCTCCACTTTGCATCCTTAGTAAGGAAGAGAACTTAAGACCTGCTAAATGCCAAAACCCTTAACCCTGAATATATGTGCATACATACCCTCAGGTGGGCTGTGATGCTGTTCCTCTCTCCCCAACTGCCCATCCTCGACTCTTGTTAATTTGTGGTGACTATCAAATATAAATATATATTCATAAAAATAAATATAAAAGAGATTCTTAAGGCCTATTTGTAATATTGACCTTAGCCAAGCTGGAGTGAAGTCCAGATTGTTGAACATGTAAACCCCAGTCTCCCTTTTTAAACATTGAATCCACTTCAGTATAGTTACTGTCTAGACTGAAAAAAAAAAAGTACCAGATACATGGATCACCTTGGGAGCAGGAGCATTCAAGTAGTTCCAAAGATGAGTAGTGAAATTGGAGGAAAAAGTCCCAAACCCAACAGAAACCACTAGTCTCCTTCCTGCCCTCTCACTTGCTTCTTTCTGTAAATGTGACTTCAAAAACGTGTTTGGGGATAAGGTCTGAAAGTGAGCATCATGTTCTGTGACTCCAGGACAGACTAATCAAAGAAACTCAGTATTAAAAAACTTACGTCTGTATCTGTTTAGGTACATTTTTCCTGTCAAAGGGTTTTTATAGATGCTAGAGGTAAGTCCACAAGTTGGCTAAATAGGCTCCCAGTTGGATAAACTTGTTAAACTCTGACACAGTCTTCTGAACACATCAGCTTGAATATTAGTTAAACTGGCAGATGGTTAACCCAGGTCTGTCTGGGTGCACTGCTGTGTTAATAGAGGGCTACAGCTGATCAATTTAAGTAAGAAGACTTTCTGTTCCTGCAGCCTTTTTTGATAGCCTGTACTATTTTGTATTGTTCAGAGAGATTTCTTTTTACTAGTGTAACATTTTGAAGCAGATCCTGGAATTCTTTCTTTTTGAAAGAATTTCTTTATATAACAGAAAATATTATTTCCATTTCTGTCATTCTAACTCATTAGCCACAAAATGTCAGGAACTTTTTTATTAAGTTATTAAGGATTTTATTAAGGGCTATAATAGGACATAAAGCCAGTTGATCTTACAAACATTTTTACAAGACAACTAAAACCTTCTATCTGTATGAAATGAAAGAGTAATAAAATTAATTGGACATAATTGACACTTCCTGCCAGCAACTTTTAGACTTGCAACAGAAAATAAATATTATTTAAGAAATAAGAGCAATGAGGATGTTTTTGAAGTAGGCAGTAGAATTTCTCTAAAATTTTCATTAGATGAATATAAAAAATCCCAGAATTTTCATGTTAGGTGTGATTTTTAAATGATGGTTCTATAACTGAAATGTTAACAGAGTAAATTAGTAATTAAACATTCTATCAGTTTGCATTTGAGACAGTCATTGATTTTTTTCAAATGTGACTGGTTATGAAATCTGTGATATGTGATGTTCTAACGTGACAGCTGTGTCTGTAAGTTAGACTTGGCTAGACTGGGGAAAGTTGGGGGTTTTGTTATTTTTTTTTTACTAAAATAGAGAAGGAACATTGATACATAAACTGCTAATGTTTTAAAAATAACAAAAATAATTAACATACCTTGCAATTTGACCAAAGAAAGGTGCTTTTGCCCTGTTGAAACAAGCCAAAATTATTAGACTTTCTTGGCTTTTGATTCCAAACTCTGTTGACGTAAACCTGCTTTTATGAAGCATTATAGGGTTGGGTTAGGTTTGGTTCTTTGGAGCAGGGTTTGGAGTTTTGTTTTGGTTTTTGGTTTTGGAGGGTTTTTGATGGAATTACCTTTTTTTCTGGTGGAGAGTTCTCTCAGAATATTTTGACCATCTCTCTTTTTCTTTTTTTTTTAGTTTCTACAGTGGTTTTACAGCTAGTCCTTTTCCAAAGTACATTTTGAAATTAACCTTAACTTACACTGTCCTGATTGGAGAACCATGCTTTCAGATTGACATGTTCCTAGATAGAAGCACACAAACTTCCAAAGATCACAAAAACCGGACAGGTTATGTGCTCATTTTAATTCATAGACATATACAGCTGTTAATGTTGCATACAGAGATTTAAACCTGTCATAAAAATGTTATGTGTTTCTTATTTGTTTGTCATGGACAGAACCTGTAGCGTTCTGATTTATTCCAGAAACGGTAAAACATTAGTTTACCACTACTGCCATTTAGTGGTCTATATATGATCATCTGGTATATTACTGCATAGTTTCTTTGTCATCTGGCAGTATTCAATCTAGCACTTTACATAATAGAGGGAGATAATGTCATTTTCTCCAAAGGTTAATTATGTTGCAGCTAAAGCAAACTTTTTGTAAACAAATGTCTAAAGCAACTTTCTTGTAATGTTTAGTATCTTGGGTTTTGTTGCTGTTGTTTTAATCAGTACAGGTACAAATATTTAATGTTTTACATTTACTTTGAATGTCTTTAAAAAGCAGCTTATTTGTTTCTCCTGTGGCCTTACACAAAAACCAAGCAATGGGATTTTGTCTCCATTTATTACCAGGCAAGCGCAAGCTGTTTGCATTCCAGCAATTCACCTGCACATGACCGCAGCCACCATGCAAGTCACCCAGAAAGACTTTGAAAAGGCTCAAGAACAACTGAAACTTTTGAAAAAGGATCCTGGGAATGAAACTAAGTTGAAGCTCTACGCTTTGTTTAAACAGGTAGGCTTGGCTTATTTTGTTCCATAAGGGGCATTTATAATCCGAGGGGATGGAGCTGTAAAATATTTACTTAAAATAGGGATTGTTCAAATGTATTGTGTCTTAACAAGCTCTTCATTTCAAGCGCTCAAGTTCTGTTCTTAAAATGCCAGCCCCTCAAACCCTGCCTGAATTCTGAGGGAAGCCAAACCTGTTTCATCTTATAAATCTTGCTTTGAATAGAAACCTTTATTCAAAGAAATAGAACCAATTTACATCAATTGTGTGATGCCTTCCGTATAATACAGAATATATTGATGCAGCTCTGGAAAATGGCTTATGCCTAGGGAAAAAGAGTATGCCACATGCTTCCTCTTAAATTTGTTGTATCTGCAGTCAGCTGGGCCTGTAATATGATGGTGTTGACATCTGAAGATTGATTTCTGGGTTTTTTGTCTTTCTTTCTTTTTGCATGGTGCTTGTAGTCATGGTATAGTTTGGGTTTTGGTCTTTTTTTGTTGTTTTTTTTTGTTTGTTTGTTTTTTGTTAAATTCAATGAACTGTTCCACACTTTGGGTGAAGCTTTACTACAGGATGGAAGGAGACCTTTGTAGAAGTAGCTCTAAGTCCTTAGCAGGATTTGTGCTGATATTTGGGGAAGTATTTGTGGATCAAGACTGGCTGCAGGGTCAGTACAGGTTGGAGCTTGTTATATTGAAGAAGGCAAGCAATCGCTCCTTTAAATAAAAACTTAGCTGACTGTTGAAGGTAGTTTTACTAGCTAATAATAATGAGCTCAAAAATGTATTTTTTCTTTCCTGCCTCCCACCTGAAATATTTCTCTCTGATAATGTACTTTTCTTCAGGAAAACTGATAGTAGAATACTCCAGGATAGCTCAAACTCTTGGCAGTTCAACTGGTCCAACACCCTTGCTCATAGAAAGGCCAACTTTGAAGTAACATCCAGCTTAATAGATCCTATGCAATGGTTTCTTTATTTGTACAGCTTGCAAGTCTTTAACCGTCTTTTAAAGTATAAAACTTCCACATTTTTTTGAGATAGGAGAACTTAACATGTATGGGTGTTCTGGAAACTAGTGTCTTATATTAGTTAGCTGCTTCTGAAAGCCCAGCACCAGGTATTAGGAAATAGCAGGCACTGAAAACTTCATGGTGTGTGAACTGTGAATATTGCCCAACCACTAGGTATTCCTTCTGTCTCAGAGTTGAATTCTGTGTCCTGATCAGATAAATATTCCTAACAGTTGTCATCTTTTCTACCAAGGCATCTGAACTTTAATCAAAGGTTTAAATAAGTTTTGTTTCACTCTCTTTTCAGGCTACTGAAGGTCCCTGCAATTCTCCGAAACCAGGTATGCTGGACTTCGTCAAGAAAGCCAAGTGGGATGCATGGAATTCTCTTGGCAATTTGTCTCAGGTAACAATACATATAATTTCATGTAGATACTTTATAGATTACTCTACCTTGAAATGCCTGGTTCGTGCTAGTTGAGGGACTCTGCTTCTGACACCAAAACATTTTGCACTGTATTCTACAGTCATTTCACTGCTTCAGTGTTTGGAGGTTTTTTTTACTCTGTAAGACTAGTTCTTCATTATTACTGCCAGCTTGTACCAGTGTAAGATGTCATACATGTGTTGACTTTCAATAAAAATAGTGTTTTTCACACACAAAGGAAGATTGATTGAGTTTCTCAGCTCTTAAGACAAAGAGCAAATTTGTGAAGCCAGCATATTGATAACTTTGCCATTTTAAAAAGTCAGTTTTTTATGCCACTGACTGAAAGACTAGAAAAAATGTTGTATTGAGAGCCTCTCTTCATTCTTTCTCAGTATATTTTGACAACTTTAATACCTTTGATAACCTTTAAAGAAGTCTTTAATTGAGATACAGAAGTGTTCTTTTTTATGCAGACTGTAGTAAGTCTGACATCGCATATAGCTACCACAGTTTCTTCAGCTACTATTAAATGAAGGAAGCATAAGCTTTACAGACCAGATGTGTCATTGCTGCATTAGACCTGCTGCTCAGGAGTAGTTTCTGAGGTCAAAAATATTACTTAATACAGAAGGGTTTTTTTTTTGCATAATTTCATAAATATAACATATTCTTGTGCTGCTTTAGAGTTTTTGGGGTGTGTTTTGTTTTGTTGGATTTCTTTTTATTTTTTTTTTGAGATGGCTCTGCAGCTTTTAGGAATAACCAACAAACACTTAAGGTAACGAATCTGCTCTTGAAGTTATAATGGAGAGGGACTAGGGAATTCCATGCACTACAGATTATGGATTATAGAATTGTTCAAAGTATATTATCTTTTCAAGAAAATAAGTTATAACAACCTAGGACTTACAATTCTTCTAAATCACTGCTTACTGTAGAAACAGGGAGGCAGGATTCTTTAGGCTTTTGCACGTCATGTTTGTGCTAAATGAAAACTAGTGTCTTCAAGCAATTTTAAAATGCCATATACCTATTTCAGCACTCTCATTTTCAGCAACACATGTTCTAAAATAAAAATTATGATTTTGGAGAAATGTCCAACTGGGAAGAAGAATCAAAGCGTCCATAGAAATGTGTAAATGCTGGGAATATGACAAAGATCTCTCTGGTAATCTTAGGCGTGGATGGGGACACTTCTCCAACGAAATAAATGTCGTCATCCCAGCATCTATGCACTTCTATTTTGTGGATCTGTTGCTGCTGCTTTCCAGATGACTTTAAGCACTATTTGTAGTCTTTAAATACAGTGTGTTCCTCGTCTTCTCACCCTAATTAAAATGCTTTCTAGCTGAGATTTTTTTTTCCCTTTTGTCCTGAAGCAGAGTACCATGCTCCAGGTACCCATTTTATGAATAGCATAACAAACTGATTTCGATTTCAGCTTTTGATAATCTCTTTCTTTTTTTTTCTTTTCTTTCATTACAGGATAATGCCAGACAGAAATATACAGAACTTGTCTCAAGTCTGCTCTCTGCAGAATCTGCTGGCCAGAAGGAAGATGCATCTCCAGAAGAGGGCAGACACGATGGCTATGAAACAATAATAGTTACCACCAAAAACAATATCACAAAGATAATGTTTAACCGGCCAGATAGAAAAAATGCCATCAACCACAAGGTAAAGAAATTAACTTGGCAGGATTCATGATTTTTTCTTTCCTGTTGAAGCTACTTAAGTTTTTAAAGAATCGTTACTACAGGTTTAGCAGAACTGACTGAAGCATGGTAGTCTGAATTTTATGAGGGCTTAGTATCTTGACTCCAATGACAACCTAAGGAATAAATATCCTGTACAAAATTAAACCACTCAGCTAAAATTTTACAGATTGGGCTTTTCTGTGTCTTTTGGGTTTTTGCAGACTTACAGGATTACAGTCTGCACTAAGCTAAAGTGGCAAACTGGAGGAAGAGTAGCCTGTTTTGTGGATAGAAGTGTTTACTGTAGCCCTACGTATAACAAAGCCCACGTGCAGCCCACTTGGCTCAGCACTGTTGTGTGTCTGTTTAGAGAGTCTTCCAGTTCCCATAGCTGTGTTCATGAGGAGGTCCATCCTATTGGAAATGTGGTCATCCCGTTTCACAACTGCAAAAATACCAGAACAGGGACTTCTGCTAGTTCTTTAATATATTATTTTGCCCACTTAAACTACTACTCAGATTTAAAACTAGCTGTTTACAGTTAATGTCTGTTTTCCAAAGGACCTTACTTTGTCCTTTAGATTTGCATTGGAAGTCTTGAGTGTTGTAACTGTGTCTTTATGGTCAGAAATACCTCACATTTAATACTTTGCTTTCTGTGGATGCATTTTTTTTTCATACTTAAAAGGACCATAGTTAATCTGTCTCTCAAGTTCCTTGTTGTTAGTACGAATCTCCTTTTTATGATCTCTTACATCATCACATTTGTATTTTGTTGATTTTCCTCTTATGCAGATGTACAGAGAAATTATCAAAGCACTTGAAGAAGCCGGGAAAGATGACTCTACCATAGCAGTTATTACTGGTACCGTGCTTCATTTGTTTTATATTATGCCAAAGTGCAGTACTGAGATGAGCTATCTAACTGTATTTAGACTAAGATAGAATTGTGTAAGTGATAAATTTCTTTCTTCTAGTGTAGACCAAAGATCTTCCAAAGTGTTTTGGCAACATTCTTCCAAGGTGGTGTTTCAAATTCTTTAGCAAGCTTGCTGTTACATCAGAACATCTTTCTGAGATGAGAACATAGGCTTGGAATACTCCTAAGGACTTTATTACTTTTGAGTAGCTGATATATCTGCTCCACAGCATCTTCACTACTGCTTTTGAAGTTCATTGGTACGGGCCTAGTCAATTTTCTCTACTTCTGTGATACGTTGGAACGGACTAAAAACAAGCCCCTGAAATCCTATGCTGGCATGGCCAGTAGAAAGTTTATACTGCATGTTTACCTGCGATCATCAGAAAAAACTGATGCTTTATATTGATTTTTTAATGTATTATTTATTTATCTGTGGTTGCTGTAGGAAGGGATTGGCCATGCAAGCTGCAACCTGGCCCAGCTGTATACATCCCAGTCACCAGATGTGTGCAGCTGGATGACTGCAGCAACAGTGTGAAAGGGCATCCCAAACTCATGCTGCCTGTAAAGTCTAGCGCCTCTGGGGGCAGGTCAAGTGGAACCTCTAGAGGACTCTTTGATCTGTCTCTCATGCTGATTGAACGGCACAGTGGCAAGAGCAGGCAGAAGGGAAAGAATGGCTGAGGGCAGGTGCTACCTGTCTGGCCCATCCTTGCTGCAGACAAACACGTGTTTAGGAAATTAGCCAAAGCTTGAGCTTTGGCTGGCAGTTAAGTAGTGTGGATGCAAAGTGAATTTGGGTTTAAGCCCATTTACTCGTTACTTCTGAGGTAGTTGTGTACATATTCTTCTCCACTGTCTTCTTTACTAGCACCTGGTATTCTCAGGATGCTGAATTTCCTTTTGGTAACGATGATTAGGCACAGCCCTTACAAAGTGGTAAGGGCAGTTCACGCAACGGGGCTGTCTAACACGTGTACAGCGAGGAATAGATAGCAAACACCCCTGCACAAACCTTTCTGTTCCATTTTACATAGTTAGAAAGAGCAGTGCAGTGTAAAGTCAGGGATGTGCTAGCCAGGGAAAGGTCCCCTGTCCTCATGGAACACAGGATAATTTAGACAATTAAATCATGTAGTCTAGCTTTCAAGTACTCCTTGTGTTTTTGATGGTGCCTCAGACTGACTTGTACATTCACTAACAGGTCATCTGCTTCTTCTTGAAGAATACATCTTTCAGTACAATGATTTCAATGTAGTGCTGTCAGCCTTATCCTTAGAATACTGTGCTGTTTCCTTAATTGGCCATAAAAAATGTGAAACTTCTACTGCATATTAAATAGGTTATTCTGTCTACTTTTGATTCTTCATCAGTTTGAAGGGGGATGAAGGGAGATGAATAAACTTACATTTCCATTTTCCAGTTTAAGAAAAAAAAAAAGTTTCTCACATCTTACTGTGTTAATGACTGTGAATTGTCAGAAAGAAAACCTGAGCAAGTATGGAGAGAAAGAAATAAGACTTTTTTTTTTTTTTTTTTCAATCTTTACGGGGGAAGGAAAAATAATCTCTTCCCTCCTCTGACTCAGATCTTTCAAATTTAATATTATTTGGCTTTTTATCCATTGTTTTTCAGTGAATTGTCAGTCAAAACTTAAACTATAGATGTCCTTTAAGGTTGTGTATATACTTTGAGACAATCTCTCTAATTACTTAATAGTCTTAGACACTTAGAATGAAATTCTTTTGTAAATGTTGTAAATGGAAGCTTCTCTTCTCTTACCTACTCAGAAATCATTGGTACATTTATTCATATGTGTTCTCTGCAGGAAAAGGAGACTACTATAGTAGTGGAAATGATCTGAATAATTTTACTAATATCCAACCTGGCGAAATGAAGAAGATGGCAAGCGATGGAGCAGTATTACTCAAGTAGAACATCTTGGTTTCATATATCTATGAGCTACTGTAATGGGTAAAATAGAATTGGCAGGCGTTGTTAGAAATGTGACAGCAGGGACCCTTTTGTGCTGCGATATATCCATTGAGATGCCTGGGTCTAAGGCTTCACCATGTGCGTAAACACAAAGATCATGTGGGAGGAGTAGCGTTAATTGTGTGAAATAAGTGGGGAAATGAGATTAATATTATAATTTTTTAAGTATGGTGATGCTAAAGACTTGATTTTATTTTTAGTGTCTGAAGTACCTGCAGATAAAATGACAAAAACTTTATTTTGATTGTATAGTTTGTAAGCTACAACGAAAAACTTGTGCGTTTTTTGATATCCAACAATGTCTACACTAGCAGGACACGCCAAAATACCTGTGCTGTCATCAGGCTTCTTTGAATAGAGAGGAGGTGTAATGAACTTGTTCAAAATTGCTTAGGAATTCTGCGATCTTGGTTCCATCTTTGAGTTTGAATCTACCTGTTAAACTAATTTATTTTCTAAGTCCAAAGAGATCAGGTGCATCATCTGACACAGTGGCTGAAATGTTTTTTGGGGACAAATGACGTGTTTCTTTTTTCATTAGTGAAACAGATTTTGTCTTTTTTACTTCTGTATGTGATGATTACATCTGAAAGATGCTTGCAAGTTGAATCGCTTCCTCAAGCACTTGCAAGTGATGGAAAATCTAAAACACACAGAAAAGCGAACAGTGGTTTTGATTTATATTTTAAAGATGAACTGCAAGTAAAGTATTCCGTTTTGCAGCTTTTACTTAGGCAAGCTGTCTGTGGATCACAGTTGCCCCTACAAAGTGGTAATCCTGCAGTCCGAATCTGTTGCAAAGATGTTACTCAGTGGTATCTGGCATGTGTTCCAGCCTGCAGTGTTCTGTAGGGTGTTCAATGATGCATAGTTTCACGTGTACTTTATGGTCTTTTATCTTGCTCTTGTGAGAAGACTGTATTTGCTATGGTGTCACTATTACACAAGCACGGTGCTTCGTTACAGCTGATGCACAGAGAAGCAGTGTTCTTACAGCACTGCTTACTTCTGAAAAAAATACTGTATTTTGAGAATGTATTTTGCACTTCTTGGATGGAAAAGTAGCTGTCAAGCGAAACAGGACACTGGTTCTCAAAGGCAGGCAGAACAGCACTCGGGAAACCTGTGTCGTGGTAGCGTCACAGTTTTGGTGCCAGGGCTGGGGCTTCATTGCAGAACAGGATGTGTGAAGGGAATGGATGTCCCACGGATGGAGTTGGGATGGATGTGTCGGCAGGTGGATAGGCAGGGCAAAAGGCTGTTTCTGTTAGTGAGCTGCATTCAGTAGCTGTAGCTGAAGAGGACGGCACTTTCATAACTTGATTGCAGGACCTAGGAAGGCTGTGCTGACATGCATGTTTGATTCTTGGTGGGTAAGGAAATGCAGGTATTTCAAATAGTTCTTATTTTCTTTGTCAGAATTTATTAGGGAGAGGGACAAAAACGTATGCTATGTAGAATCTAGCTCATGGGTTTTGTTATGCAATATCTAATCATGTGTTTTGAAAGTTGTTTATATTTAATGTAAAAGACCAGGATGTGTCTCATACATTCTGTTTTTCCTTCTCCCTAGGGAGTTTGTGGGTCATTTTATTGATTTTCCCAAACCACTGATTGCAGTGGTAAACGGTCCAGCTATTGGAATTTGTGTAACAGTCCTTGGATTGTGTGACATTGTCTACGCTTCTGACAGGGTATGTACATTACGTGGCTGATCCCAAGGCATTCTTTAAGCCTCTTCCTGTAGGAAATATTATTTGGTTTGTGGTAATCTGACAGAAAATAACACACAAGTGTAAAGGCTTTTTATATTATGTTAAGGAACACCTTTATTAATTACTAGCACAGGGTGCATCAACCAGTGGTTAACGTGCATGGAATTTCCCTGTGGTAGTTATGCTTATCAAGTTCCTGACTCAACTTTAGAAACTCTTTATCAGTGGGTAAAGAAAAGAGTAGCTGATGTGAAAAAATGGTTTAGGGCCCCTTTTGGACGTGGGAGGGAGACCAAAGATTATTACGGACTGGAAGTGCAGTAACTGGCATTTTATCTAATCTGTGTTCCAAGGTAGGCTTGGAAAAGCTTTGGTTTATTCAACTTAAGATTCCTTTTAAGATAACTTGCTAAATACATAACTAAAAGCTATATTAAGGCATGGCACAGAATCCCATTATATGGCTTATTTTTTATATTCTGTGCTGTTCATTTATATAAGGTTATTTAAACAGGTACAGAACTTAACCCAAGGCCTTCAATAATTTTAGGCAAACTTTTACTTGCAGAACTGTCTGTGATGGGTGGTACATTGATATGTTGACTCCTGCTTCAGCACTGTGTCGCGTTTTTCCTCAAAGTCCCTGCTGAATTGGGTTTGTCAGTATGAGACTTAGAAAAATTGACCTGCAAGAGACCAACTCTTCCTGCTTCCCCTGTAAGAGGATCAGCCAGGACCATGGCACTCCTGATAGATGCTTGTATAATATGCATGATTTATGCAGTCTATTCTGGTCCCTATATCTCTTCTTTGACTAGAAAATTGTTGGGTTCTTTGTCTTCCTCCCCTTCTATCTGATCTTATTTTGCTGCAGGGTGAACCTACTGGTTCTTGTTCCCAAATTTAAAGAACAGACTATTTTCATCCTCACTTACAATAGCCATCAGTGCACTTAGACTGTTAGATATGTCTCAGGTTTACATCTGTTCTCTCAATCTTTTCTTTTTTTGAGCTAAACAGCTGCAATTCATTCAGGTTTTTGTCATTTGCTTTCTTTTGCCTGCAGTCACATTTCTGTGGTTCCTACCATTTGTTCTGTGTATCTTTAAACATAGTGGTACAAACTGGACACATCACTCCAGCTCATGTCTTACTGATGTGAAATAGAGCAGAAGAACTTCTCCACATTCTGCAGACTGTATTTCTGCTTTGACATCCCACGGTGTTACTTAATTTACATACTTGTGATCTGCTGTAACACCTGGATCCCTCACTGTAGAATTGCCAGTTAAACAGCTGTCCCTGTCGTGTATCATACGCTGTATACCAAGTTATTTGTGCGAAGCTTTAACTTGTCTGTA
Source organism: Arenaria interpres (assembly GCA_013399435.1). Classification (NCBI taxonomy): domain Eukaryota; kingdom Metazoa; phylum Chordata; class Aves; order Charadriiformes; family Scolopacidae; genus Arenaria; species Arenaria interpres. The sequence continues at coordinate 27,532 of VXAK01025067.1, forward strand.
TTAAATAGCAGCTTGTGACCTCTCCACCTTAAGACTATTTTGAATTCTCATCACTTACTCCTCCACATAGTATCTCCTACGGCCATTAAGATAGTATAGATTTAGTTGAAGTTTAATCCAAATAAGCATTTAATGTTTTGTGCTACTAATAGTATCCTTCTTTTGTGAAGGATTTGTATTTGGAAATTCATACTTGAACTTCCTTTTACTACTTGTATACATAATAATTGGTAAATGCATCTTATTTTTGCCTTGTATTTCTATTTTTTTTTTTGAATGTGTGCATGCTTATCTTCATTTCATACTTAGTTGTCTGCTGTAATTTTCACTTTCTGTGTACTTGTATTTAAAGTCAGTGATGAGCTCATGATATAGCTGAGACATTGTTAGTACTTTCCTACCTGCACTGGGGCAGCTTTTGCTTGTGCCCTTGGTAACAGTTATTTGAGGATTCCTGTAGGATCTAAAGTAGCTTTTCACTTAGATTAGTCTTCATGAGAGCTTTCCTATTAACTTCGAGTTTACTGAAGCCTTCTTGAAGGTGATTGTTCTTTATTCTTCCCTGTCCAGGAACGTGAACCCCAGTGCATAAGGTCATTCTCTTCCAAATTACTGCTTAATTTCACATTCTCCAGTAGTTTGGTTGAGGTGCCTTAAGCATTGACTACCTACTCCACAAGTGGCGAGCTTTGTTATGTCCAGAATCTGGTTTTATTCTCAGCCAGGTATTCCCAGAGCAGATCATTACCAGCCGTGTTGATAGGACACTGCGCAGCCCCGTCTGACAACAGATCAGCATTTTGGGCAGTCAGTTAACATTGCCTTCTGCACTGGATTTTGCTCTGATTCCTGGGACACCACTTTGTACCCCTGGTGTAGTTCATCTCTTCTTGCTAAAGCAGGACTAACTACACTACCCTGTATCCTGGCAGATACTGCCTAATCTTTGCTTGCAATGATATAATTATCACTTTCTTCCTAGGAAGTCTATTGATCTGTCTTACTGTATGGCCATCTGCAGTACAGTAAGAGAGGATTGCCTTCTGTCACAGTGAAAGCTGCACTGGCAACTTGTGCGCTCTTTGTGTATCAGTTCATATTTTCAAATATAGGAAATAAAGGCAAGCATTTTGTTTTCATTGCTTACAGTTGATATAAGTTGTCAAAACGTAAAATTCTGCAGTTCAGTCCTAACTTACAGCTAGGGTATCGTTTTGTATGATCCTATGATGTATTTCTGCCACAGGTTCATTTTAAATTTGCATAAAATTTGAGGAAATAAGATTCAATTACTTGAATTTTTGAGGAATACAATAAACTCGGTGTGCCTTCTGAAAGTGAATTTTTCTTCACCTCTTACGTTATTTGGGCTATGTATTTAATAACTTCTAGCACAGATGTGTATGAACATCTCTTCTGTAAAGATTTTGCACATGCAAATTAGTTTCTTTAAGCACTGTATTCAAATAAGGTAACTTCAATGAGTTTGCTGTAAGGGAGTTGAATTACACAAAGTCAGCTCTTAGGTGCATTGAGAGGATGAAGCAGTGTTACTAGATGGTATTTGAAAAACTATCATGGTAGCAGTTCAAATGTATTTCTGGTGAGCTCTCTCACGGTATAAGTTTTAAAATGAAAATTAAATCCTAGTACTTTAGTTTTGTGCTCTGTTGTGAGATTTGTTTTTGGTTTTTGTTTTTTTTTTTTTCCCCCCAGGCTACATTTCACAGCCCATTTAGTCAACTTGGACAGAGCCCAGAAGGATGTTCCTCTTACCTGTTTCCAAAAATCATGGGCTTAGCTAAGGTAAGAAAGTCTACACTGTATGTGGGATCACATGACCTTTGTCTGTTGGTATCCTCCAACTGTAAGAGCAAGGGGGAATCACAGCAAGAGTCCTCAAAGACAGTTCCTGTTTGCCCTTTTCAGAACAAGGATCAAGAAATGTAATGTCAGCACAGGCACCATAACAAAGTAGTGACCACCTGTAAAGCCATACTGTGAAGGTTTTCTATTTCAAGACTTCCTCCACCTTCTTGAGACAATTGAGACAATTTCTGTGTGGTGAAAGGTTGTATCTTTCTTCCAGGAATGGGAGGGAGTGATGTAAAGAAGGATGAAAAAAAGAAAACAAGAGCATTCTTGGTAGGCTGCTTTTATTGGGCAAGGGAGCAAGTGGTGCAGTGGTTTCTGCCAGCCTTCTGGGGAACTTGTATTCAAACATTCTTCTGAATGGGAAGCAATTCATTTATGTATTTACTTCCAGACCTTTTAGATTATCTGTTTTCTTCTAATATATATTGGTTTTCTGTCGGTACTCTTATTTTCTCTGTCTACTCTAGAAATAAAGAAACCAAGTAATAGTAATTGAAAAAAAAAAAAAAAGAGGCAGCAGAATCTAAATTTTCTTTTCTTAGAATGTGATAATTCTCTTTCTGCTTCTTTTGATATTCCACAGGAAAAAAACGGTTAGTTTCAAATACTTACCTGATATTACTGCCTGTTGAGCAGGGTTTAAATCTGTAAGGAGTAGAGCAAGTGCTTCATTAACATTCAAGTATGAAGGGTAGTCTATTCAGTGAGATACAACCTACCAGCACATGTTCTAGAAATGTTGGAGTCACTGCAGGAAGTGAACAAACGCATTTATGATGAGGTAATTTCAGGTGACAGCCTTAGAGCTCTGGTCAAAAAGACATGTAGACTCTTGGTGAACAATAGGAGCTGGAGGCTGGTCACTAGTGGTGTAGCCCAGGGGTTGATACTGGGTCTGATACTTATTTAGCCTCTTCATTATGGCTGGGATGATGGGACTGAGTATGCCCTAAGCAGGTGATATGAAACTGAGAGGAATGGTTGATACACCAGGTGTGTTGCTATTCAAAGGGACCTGGAGAGTCTGGGGAACTGGAGAATCTCATAGACTTCAGCAAAGGAAGAAGCAAAGTCCTGTACTTGGGATGAAATAATCCCACGGACCAGTGCATGCTGGGGGCTTACTGGCTGGAAAGCAGCGTTGCAGAGAAGGATCTGTGCGTCCTGATGGACGAGTTGCCCATGAGTCAGCAAGGCAGCCTTGCAGCAAAGAAGACCCAACAGAACCTGGGTTGCATTAGATGGAGCATTGCCAGCAGGTTGAGGGAGGTGACTCTTCCCCTCTGCTCAGCACCGGTGAGACCACAGCTGGAGTGCTGTGTTTGGGTCTGGGCTCCAGCTACAAGAGAGATACGGACATACTGGAGCAGACCTAGCACTGGGACTCTATTTCAATTAAGACACAGGCGCATTATACATATGAGAAGAGGCTGAGAGAGCTGGGACTCTATTTCCTGGAGCAGGAAAGGCTTGGGGGAATCTTACCAATGTTTATAAATACGTGACGGGAGGGTATAACGAAGGTAGAGACAGATTCTTGTCAGTGGTTCCCAGTGACAGGACAAGAGGGAAGGATTACAAATTGAAACACAGGGAATTCCGTCTGAATGTAAAAAAAAAAAAGAATAAAAATAATTTTATAGTGAGGGTGGTGAAACACAGAAACAGGTTGTGCAGAGGTAATGTGAAGCCCTCATCCTTGGAGAAGTGTCTTCATCCTCGGAGAGACTCAAAAGCCAACAGGACCCAGTCCTGGGCAGCCTGCTGCAGCTGACTCTGCTTTAGCAGGGGGTTTGAACTAGACTGTATCTGGAGGCCCCTTCCAACCTTATCTGTTCTCTGAGCTTTTCAGAGGGCAGACACTAATGAACAAGAGCGTTAAATAAATGTAACTTGGAAGCTTGTACCTTTCCTGACAGATTACTCAAGTCTTGTGTCTTGTTGAATCACACTTTCTACTTTTCTTTATATAGGCAAATGAGATGCTGCTTTTCAATAAAAAGCTGACTGCCGCAGAAGCCTGTGCCCAGGGACTTGTGACTGAAGTCTTCCCTGAAAGGACTTTTCAGAAGGAAGTTTGGGCAAGATTAGAAGCTTACGCAAGCCTCCCCAAAAATGTCAGTATTCTAAATTTTTCTACACCTTGTAAGCCTGTAGCATTCCCGATCCTCCTGCCAAACCTATCCAGTTACTTGGTTTCACTTCATCCTTACTTGAAGTAGGAAGGCTCAATACGCTTTCCTTTTAGCACAGATCTGCCCCTGTCTCTCTGCTGCTGTGAAACAAAAACCTCTCTTCTACCATGGCTGAATCAAAGACAGTGCACCATACACAGAGATTCAATGGCTGAAAAGCCATAAAAACTAACCAATTAACCCACTTGCAGGGGATTGTGCCTGGGTGCCTTCTCTTAGAATTTTATTTTGGCGATAGTTAAGGTTTAAGAGCCTTACCACTGGTTCTACAATGTCAATTGAACTGTGTGCACTTTCGGCGCTTAAGGTGACGTAGGGTGGCTTTACTTTTTGCTGAATTCATTCATCCTGCTCACTAGTTCAGGTTTTGCAAAACTGCTTGAGTCACAATGGTATTAAGGTTACATTAGACAAGAGGAGACACTTGTGCCAGCTGCTGATAACATAGGTTGCATTTGGCGCTGGAAATAGTTCAGCAGGTTTCACTACTTATGCCCACCTACTCTCATTATGAGCACTTAGTGGACTGCTATTTCGCTTCCCATGAACCTCCACCTTATTAGCAGTCTTAGTAATTAAATGCCATAATTATTTGCAGCAGAAAGCTTGAGTGAAAGCTAAAAAGTACGATGTTAATACAACTCTGTTTGAATTCCAGTGTATTTATTGTACTATTGTCTGAAGCATTAAATTAAGGTATAGAAAACATAACTTCCTCATGTTCCTCTCTTTCTCCTCCAGTCCTTGGCAGTGTCAAAGCAACTGTTACGAAGTGCGGAAAAGGAGAAGCTCCATGAAGTCAACAGTAAGGAGTGTGAAGTTTTGAAGGAGAGGTGGATATCTGATGAATGTATAAATGCTATTGTCAGCTTCTTTCAGAAGAAATCAAAACTCTAATCTTCACCAGTAGAATAATTCACCTTCTGGCAATAGCTTAATCTGCCCTTATTGTTAATAAACTTTCTCTATATCTTTTGATGGGAGATATTTCTGTTCTGAGTACTGCGTTAAAACCAGCTCATAAAATTTATACAATGTTATGTGCCTTGGATCCATTATGGATATTTAGATCAGGGAATAAAGGTTCATTATTCTGTAGGCAGCAGTGATGTTTCTGAATAATTGAAAGCAGATTGTCTTCCAAAAGAAGCGATAGATTCGATAGGACTATATTTTGATATCTCCTCAATAAATCTTATGACTGATTCTGTGGGGAAGGAAATAACTGTATTAATGAAAAAATAAATAAAAGTATTTAATTACTGTTGTGCTGCTTCTTACTCCTCCTGTTAAACATCCTCAGTGAGAGGGAAAGTAGGTAATTCCTGGAGGTGTGTTAATATAATAATACTCTTACAAGAACTATTCACTTGAGATTCTTAGAGATGTTTGTTGTGAGCTTTATGGTTCTAATCTTAAATATGTTCTTTCCATGAATTGCTTCACATTGCCCTTTTTATGTGAAAAATCCCACCGAAGATGGTGTGACCTTCTGCTGTGTAGCCCTTTTGGAGTTAAATTAACAAAACAATTATTTTTCAAGAGAAAATTTCTCCAATGTTGTTGGATGCTGTGCGGTAGAGTGTAGCAGAGGCCAGGGTCGTGCTGCTGGAAGTAGGTAGGCATTGAGCTCATGCCAATAAGAGGAAATCATGGAGAAGCAGCGATTACTTCTCAAGAAGAGCCTCTTGATGACAAGAAGCTGACTTTAATTTCAGTACTCTAGACTCGGTGACAGTGAGAAACACCCAAGGTGCTGGCCCTGCGTGGGTAGGCAGGTATGTACATAAAAGCAGGGGTTTAGTGGCTGCCTGTGGGAGGCTGGTGGATGCCCGTTTCTCCACTGGGTGGGAATGCTGCTGAAGCAGAGCGGTGACCCACCAGAAATGGATGGCTCTGGGTGCTGAGGCTTGTGGTGCTGCCGTCAGAGGGGATGTGCGGGGACAGCTGCTTGCCAGTGGCACAGCAGCACGGCTGCCTCGCATGGTAAGCAGGTCTTAAAATCCAGGGGTTTGTCTCCAAGGTGGCCCTTGGGATTTGACTACTGAGAAAGAAAAGGACAAGGGGTAATGGTTTTAAATTGGAAGAAGGGAGATCTAGATGAGATACCAGAAAGAAATTCTTTCCTGTGAGGTTGGTGAGGCACTGGAACAGGTTGCCCAGAGAAGCTGTGGATGCCCCATCCCTGGAAGTGTTCAAGGCCAGGCTGGATGGGGCTTTGAGCAACTGGTTTGGTGGGAGGTGTCCCTGCCCATGGCAGGGGGGTTGGAAATTTGAGGTCCCTTCCAATTCTAACCGTTCTATGATTCTGAAAGGAGCAGCGCTCAGGTGTGCTTCTCAGGTGTGCTTGCTACAGCAGGGAAATCTGGTGCTGAGAAGTATTAAATGGATTTAGGGTCCTCCCTCTGCACATGGGATGACCAGCCAAAGCGCGTCTGCTGTCACACATGGCGGCAGAAACAGGGCCAGCGAAACGGGGACAGGGTGGAGAGATGCAGGGGAGGGAGGAGAGGGTAAATCTGGCAGGGAGAGCAGGGAGCAGCCGTCTGCCAGGCTGACGGGAAAGAGAGGGAAGCCAAAATAATTTCCTGTTACGAAATAACGTGTAAAAGGGCCAGGGAGGGCATGCTGTGAAACAGCCAAGGGACAACCGGGGCTCTTCCGCCTTCCCTCCCAGCGCCCAGAGAGGGGACGTGGCCCCAGGGGATGGTGGTGGGAGGAAGGACATCTGTGTGGGAGCACACGCACAGGCCAGTGGTGCAGTGGTGGGACTTGAGGGGTGGCTGAGGCCCAGGGGATGGTGGCAATGGAGGCAGTGAGAGAAGAAGCTGAGACAGAGGCCCAGGTGTGAGGGTTGGCACTGGCTGCAAAATGGCGGCGGTCGTGGAGGAGGAGGCTGGGACCTGTGGCCCTGGGCATGGGGCAGCACAGGGGACGTGCCTTTGGGCCTGGAGGGTGAAACACAGCTTTGCCTTGCCAAGGCTTTGGTGGCTTATATTCTGTATTATGTGTGTTCCTTCTGAAATGCGTTTCTGGTATTAAAACAAAGCTGTTTTCCTTACCTTTAGCTAACTCAAAATAGCCGCAAAGAAGGAATGTTTAGTGCCCGGATTAAGGCACATAATGAAGGCAAAATTGCTATGAGCAGGTAAAATAATGTTTTAATAATTATATCAAATTAAATTGAGTAGTTAGTATCACAGCTCTGCAGCCAGGCTGAACAGGTGAGAGCAACGCATGCAAAGACATGTTAGTACTCTGAGGAATTAAACACCTACAGGTAATTATCAGTTTATACATTTTCTAACTGGAGCCCTCAAAGGGCTTGTATTAATTGATGTAAATTTGTTTTCATTAAAGCTAAAGAAGGGCACTTGGGAGGTTACAAACAGTACGTTCAAGTAAAAGCCTTTAGTCTCTTCTAGAGCATGTTGTTTGGTACTGTAGTTACACCCCGAGGGTGCTTGTAGTATACAATTCACTAACTCCATTATTAGTGTAATTTCTTCTCTAGATTCTCCATATACTCTGTCTGATGCTGATTTTCGTTTCTAAAGGAGCAGTACACAGCAGAGAGGGAGATTTTTGTTTGGCTCTTTTATTGGTACTGGACTTTCTCTTCCAATTTAGTTAAGATCCTAGAACTGTAAGAACCATGTTGGTACTTTCGATTACACACAATATTTCTTATGCACCACATGTTCTAATGTATAGGAAATCTTTATGTAGATTGAAAACTTCAACCTGAACTCTGAATAAGTCACTTACTTTGTTTTCCCTAGATGTATTTATAAATCATCTGGTGGTATCTCCAGTTTGTATCCTTCATGATAGTGTATGTTCACCTTAGTTAACCTTTTGTGATGTGTAGGGTTTCGTATTTTTTCAGCCAGTAAAATATCTATTGCAAGTGTATTTTTTACCTGGCATTTTAGATAAAAGTAGTATAGCTAATCTTACAGATATGTATTAAGGAATTCTTTACCTATTGATATGAAGGTTAATTTAAAAATCTAGAAAATATTTGCGTAGATTAAAAAAAAAAAAAAATAGAAATCAAAGTACTTAGAGAAAAATCCATGGAGTCTGTAACAACACACCTAAAAGAAGATAACAAAACAATCTGTAAATTGTTACAATTTACATTAATTGAAGAGATATTGAAGAGATACTGTCGAATATTTTTCTATTTCTTTTTGACATTTAAAGTGGTTAGATTGGAGTAACTTTCTAAAATTTTTTTTAAAAAAAGTATCTGACCAACAAAAGGGCAGAAGCTGACTTCTAATCATATTGTTCCATTAGCCTTCATCTTCTAAATACGTGCGGCTTTACCTTTCTTTTGTGATACAAGGACAGAATGCTAAGTGTTTTTATCGAGGTCTGCTATTGTGCAAGGAGAAACAGCAGAAGGTAGAGTTAAGTACATAAAGTTAGCGGAGAGAGTTTCTTGGAAATCTCCTCCCTATTCTGCAGTAATAAAACAGAAGAAAACATAGTCTGTATTTGTCAAGGACAAACAATATCGAACTGATCTAATTTCCTTCATTAGTGTGACTGGCTTGGTGTATAAGCGAACAGCAGTGAATTTAATTTAAAGTTTAGAAAGGTTTTTTGTGCTGTTCTGCTATGCAGCTGCTGTAAACAATTCCAGGAAATGTGATCTAGATTATATCACAATTGTGGAGTGGCAGAATTGGCTGAAACTCTGGACTAAGAAGTAGCCATCAGGTCATCAAAGGGAGAGGGCATAGACTGGGATCTGACAGGAGTTTATTCTGGTGTTGCTTTTGCTCAGTGTGTTCATGAATGAGTTGGATGTCAGGAGAAAGTACTAGATTATAAAATATGTGGCTACCACCAAGTTCTAAGATTGTCTTGGTGAGTTGGATTATTCATAAGCAACAGGATTAATTTCAGTAAAGAGAAGCACCTTTCCACTCATGGTACTACTGCTGAATTTTCTTTTGATGATTCTGATGATTAGGTTATCTCCTAGTGATGCTGAAATTAGATACCCAGAGAACTGACATAATTGCTCTAAAATGATTACCTCAAAAGTATTTCAATAGTGGTTATCTTATTTTAGCAAAACCTTAAGTATGTCAGTTTGAAATTTAGTTCTCACTATTCTAGCTATTAAGGGAGAACAAATTCTGCCATGTAGGTAAGAACCCAAAATATATGCGAAAAAAAATCATTTCTATTAAGCACTTCTCTTTCCCAACCCTCCACTTCCTTGGCAGCTCTTCATCTCTGAGAATGTGCTCTTCCTTTGTGCTTGTTGGAAAACATGGAGAAAGGTGAGTCTGGTGGGGTAGAGCGGGGAATTGTCCCAAGCTTTGCTATTCTGTGCTGTAGCTAGCAGACAGCACACTGCTTATGTTTTTCAAAGGTTTTTCATACGCTTTTTGTGAACCATGTATTTAAAAAGTTTTAGGAAGAATCTCTGTGAGATTGCACTTCTCATTACATGACATTCCTGTAGCAGTTGTGCTGTCTGTTTCTGTAGGAAATTGGGAAAGCAATGAAAATGAGCTTGATTGTCTGTACTGGGAGTCCTCTGGAAACAACCATGATGGTGACTTCTGCCAGTTTCTCCTCCCTACGCCGTAAAACCTTGAGGAAGTCCAGTGGCTTCAGCAGTGCTCAGTAAAGGCAGATGATAATATTTTACTTCTGTGACGGGTGGTAAACCAAGAAAGGGCTTAAACTTTTTTAAACAACTCCCTTCCCTTGCATTTGCTGCAAAATCAGCTTAAAATCTTTCAAGCTTCGTTTCCTTTTACCTTTCCTGTTGCAGATAAGCATAGGAGCATAAGAAGCTCAACTGGGTGTGCACCTTCTTGTGGGAGTCTAGAAGAAACTTAGAAGTCTGTTACACAGGACTGGTTTCAGTCTTTGGAGCTGAACAGGGCTCATGTAGATTACAAGAATGGATGTTCCTTTTGGGAACACTCATTTTCATATAGGAGATAAAGAACACAGGATAACTTTTTTTTTAAAAATAAGATTCACATTACATTTTTTTGATAGTAGAGTGGATGACTTGCAAATTCAATATGTAACATCCTGAAAAGCAAAGCAGAAGATGGGTAACTCAGCGTGACATTCGCCTTTTGATATTTTAATAAAAGTAGCAATCTTGTGTTTATACTTGTGTGAGGGAAGCAGAGTTGATCCTTAGTTGTTTGTAGGCATTGAAAATCAGCCCCAGCAGTTAGTCCACACTTATAATACACTTAAATCGAAATAGCAGCAAATTCCAAATAAATCTAGTGGAGTACTTCTTTCCTTCTTATGACATGGAATATCAACAGCCACACCCTTAGCACGCAGAGTATAACAAAGGTCGAGATGATTAGTGGGGCCACTATTTCACCTCTAGTACATTTTCTTCCTCTAAATAGAATCTGCAGTTGATTTCCGCCTTTTTTCCTTCCTCAGACGCACCAGTGAGCCTGCAGCGGAAACTCCAGCTCACATGATAATTCTTAAACTTCTTTGCTGCTAATGATGCAGTGGGAGGTAACGTGAATGAATATTAAACAGCATCTTACAGTGATCTTCAGCGGACACTGATAGTAAGCTGCTGGACAAAAGCAGACCGGGGTATTTTTTTCAATACTAGAACTGAAGCTGTTATTTCTAACGGTGAGCCTGCTGCTGAATGTAGTACTGGAGGTACCCTCTCTGTTTCCAAATGTAGTTTTGGGTTACAAAATGGTAACACAGAGGACAGTCTTTTAATGGAAGAAAATAATGCATCTGAGAATGAAAAGGTAAATGCCTAAATACTTCAAAAGCGTGGATTTGAAGTTAAAGCTGTAAACAGTAGAAAACAACTGAGGAACTAATATCCAGACATAAAAACAAAATAGTCCCCTCTCCTCCTTCCCCCACCTTTACAAAGGGTAGTCTTTTCAAAATAGGATAACCACAAATTTTGGTCTGTCTCCAGAAGGCTCTGATGTGAAACTGTTCTCTCTACTGGAAATGGAAGGAAAGCAGCATCTGCCTCCATTCCAGGAGAAGACCAACACCTCACAGCTCTTCCCTTGATGGTTGTCAGCAATCGACCTATTTCTTCGAAGTCCACGCATCAGTCAGCTGGCGCTACCTCGTTCTCCCTGTCTTCAGACACCTTTTAATCATGAAAAAATTCCAGCTGCTGCACACGTGAGTGGAGCTCTTCAAAACGTGCTTGCTGTGGGACAGGCAGGTGAGTAGTGGGACAACCCACCGCTGGTGGCTCAGCCGTGAGGGACGCTAGAGCATCACACGATGCTCCAGAGAGCTCTGAGATGTCTACAATGTTAAACATTCTCTCTTTCTATACCGTTGTATATGAACAGTATAGGACGCAAACCTCTTCAGAACGAGCTCGGCAATGAGTAAGCTTTTGTCTTGTCAAAAAGGCAGAATCTTTCTCTCGCCATGGCAAAGCTGAAACACACTAATACTGAAAAATAGTCATTTCTTGAATTCCTGCTTGTCGCCAGTGACCCTCATTCAGCATTGCTGGCTTAGCGTCGTTTATACGTTAAGTCAGTAATTGTTTTCTTACTGTTTAGAAGCTATGGGTAATATCTCATGGGACTTGAATACAACTGTGATATAAAAAAAATTATAATACCAAATTTTATTTATTTTATGTGCCATGATCTTGAGACATTTTCTAAGACCTCTTTATAAAATTAGTCAGCACGTACCTGTCTTCCAAAAGGCTCATCCTTGCTACAACTACATTTTTTTTCAATATTCATAAAACAGTGATAAAATGTAGCTTACAGACTGCTTGTTAATTACAGTTGTATGACAACATAAATACATTGAAATAGTGTAGAAGGGGTGGTATGACGTAGATACAGTCTCTGGACCCATTCCAACTGCCTAAAACCGGTGTGGGCTGAAAGCTTTTCAGGCTCCAGTGGAATTACTCGTATTTACCTTATATAAATAGAATAATCTGTAAAATAGCTTACTGGTAGCTTGACTGTTGCCTGAGACCAAATAATGGGTGGCCTTGGAAGTCAAATACATACATGGTTTAAGTAAATGCATTTACCCCTCTCTCAGAGTGTAGGACTAGAACATGTTCCTGTGGACTCTTGGATTTTGGAGGATGACGACTATTCCAAGAAAACCTCCTTAAACTTTTATGAGTAAATGACATACTCGATTTCATCTTTTTGTCTGTAAGAGGGTTGTTTCTATTAATTATGTATTTAGACTTCATTCATTTCTCCGTCTGCGTACAGGAGCTTCCCACACATTAATTTTGCTAGTTTTTTCGCTTTAAAATTAATCCTTCGCTTTAGGTATGCAGGTGTTCTGTGAGATGTCTCAAATTGCTCTTACTTGCCTATACGCAACTGCTGCAGAGTTTACCACATGGTAAGAGAATTTCAGAATTATTTTTAAAGAAAAAAAAACATAAGAAAAAAGCACATTATTTAGCATTATTTGGACTCCTCATGTAAACATAGCTGAATTTTCTACTCAGCCTTTCTGAACAGAAATAAATTAATTACTTGCAAATAGGAATGTACTTGGTATTTTAGCTTTAATGAACTAGCAGAGCAGTTTGGGTCAGATTGTGAAATCACCCATTCCCTGTCCTGCCAGAGTGCCTGGATGGTCTGTAAGAGAGTCAGGGAACTCCACACCTAAATGAGTTCTGCCAGAGCTATTTAATTTAAGCCTCCTAGGGGAAGAAAACGGATAGGTTCTCTGTGTGTTTCAACTCTAACCCAAAAACTGCCAGAAAGAGTGACTGAACCGTGTGATTTTCCTAAGTGTAGGAGACCATTCAAAGGAGAGCAATTGCAGACAGTCCTCGTTTGGCCACGATGAGACATCATCATTCAAGAGGCTGAAAGGGAAAGGCGCCTTTATCGGCTCCAGCCAGCCGGCTTCCTCTTGTCTGGATGTTAAATCCAGACTAAATTTTGTAAGAAACATGTATGGAACTCTGTGTGTTACCTTTCCAGGTGTCTACTAGATACACAAGTATGCACAGCATGAAGGTCAGCTGGGCTTCAGTTGAGCAGAACGTGATTCTTTCTCATGGAAAGACTGGAGCCCAAATGTAGGGCTGTTCTGAATATTCAGAGTCTCTCATCTGGATGGTTTCTAGGATGAGCTTTTATTTTAATGTAAGAGACAGATTTGCAGAACGTCTGAACTTTAGGTGTATTTAGACAAGGTAAAGCTCTTTTTATATGTAGCATGTGAAGTTCAGCTTCCTCAGTTGGGAACAAGGTTTAAGAAGAAACTTGTTTATGCCAGAAATCATGCCTATTAGTTGTGCTGCCGCTTCTCGCAATGCGTTCAGCACCACTCCTTGCTAGAGTTCAGCTTGAATTCAATAAACCACAGCAAGAATATTCTCCTATTTATTCTAATTGAATCAATTAGAATAAATTGGGCAAGAATTATGGTGACAGTGAGGTATGTGACTTATGAAAGGATAAGGTGTAAACATTTTTATTGCTTTAGAACCAAAACCTCACTCATTGCATGGAACAGCATAAAGTATTGAGGGGTATGTACTGGGACTGCGTGGCAAGGTTTTGGTAGCAGGGGGGCTGCAGAGGAGCTGTGAGAAGCTGCCAGAAGCTTCCACTGTATCAGACAGAACCAATGCCAGCCGGCTCTGAGCCAGACCATCCACTGGCCACGGCTGAGGAATCCGTGACAGCAGTAGCATCTCTGGGATAACATAGCTAAGAAGGTGAAAAAGTTGCTGAACAACAGCAGCCAAAGAAGTTGTCACAGAAGTTGAGAGTGGAGCAGATATGCACCTGCAGCCTGGGGAGGACCCCGCAGCAGAGCAGGTGGATGCCCAGAGGAGGCTGTGACCTTATGGAAAGCTGGCACTGAAGCAGGCTCTTGGCAGGACCCGTGGCCCTGCGGAGAGAGGAGCCCATGCTGCTGGCAGGACTTGTGACTTGCTTTCTCAGTAGCAACTGTTAGTCCCATTCTTTTAATAGGTGGTACTGTAGTTGTCCTCAGTTACCCCCTCCTAGTTTCTTTTTACAGGAAAAGCCACGCTTTTCAGACTGAGCCACGAGGAGACACAAAGTAGACAGTGGCTCCGTCAGTATCTACTTTCTGGGTAGGATCTCTTCATTTCTACCTACCTAGAAGTAGTGTTACGTTACATCTCATTAACTAACACTGAATCTTTGCAAATATCCTTCATGAATTTTCGCTATTTTAGGAATAATTATAATCTTTATAGAAAGATCTGGGCTCCCATCATCAAGATTTGTGTTTCTGAGGAGATAATTGAGATGATGAAGCATTGAAAAGGTGTATTATCGAAGGAAGGGCCAAATTTTAAATTCAGAGAAAGTAATTATTTGTCACAACTTTTAGTTGTATAAGTATTTAGCTCAACAAAACTAAGACAGGGAAGACTAGAAGCCTTATGATGGTTTTGCTTCTGTACCCACAAAAAAAAAAGTATAACAAATATAGATTCATAATTTGATACATAATTCACGAGTTAAGAAATGAAGATACACACTGCCTCCCATTTTCACCATGACTAGCCTCAGTTGTTTTCTTATAAAGATTAATCTATAAATCGATCTGGCTTCCCTTCACTGTAACACAATGTAATTCTTTCATCCCCTAACTCACACAGGGTACTACCTCCCTGTAGAACATTAAAAAAAAAAAGGCACAGGGAAAATCAAAGCAAAATCCACATGAATTCTCTGACACTCACAGGGCTTCCAAAACCAGGAGAGGGGCAACTTAACAACAGACAACAGCTCCATTTTACACATATTCAAGAAGTCTTTTTCCACAGATTCTTTAATACCTGATACCTACACAGACAACCCATTCAAATAACTGTATTTTGCTTTTAGTGTATTTAAAAATTGCTCATGTATTTCGCAGCTTTGTATTGTAACATTTGTAAGCAATTCAAATGTCATACAATAGAAGACAGGACACAAAGTACGTTTTAAGCGTACTTTATTGATAGCAAGCAACTGCCACTGCCCAACATCCTCCACCCGAGTTACATTTGTAGACATACTGTAGAAGATGGCTCTATCTCCAGCGGTACCACAGACCGGTGTGCCTTCTGGGTATGGGCCAATAAGCACATAAAGGTTCTTCGGAAGTTTAATGGCACTTACCCTACGTATGGAGATAAAGTATTATTAAAAAGGTTTTAAAGGAATCATTACATTCTATCAAAAGCTCTTAAACAGTTCTTAATTTTTAAACACTAGTATACACCAAGGTAATAATACATTCTAACTGCATAGGGCTGGTGGTTTGTTTCTGATGAATGCTTGGCAAACTATGTATGTTAAATGGGAAGCTCCTTGTCACCACGAGGGAGAAGGAAACAGAAATGAGCACAGTAGATTTAGCCAAACTTTCTGTAAGTAGGACCTCGGATGAAGATAGAAATTACATCATCATGTAATCTCTTAGATCAGCTGAGAATTAGTTCCATAAGAAAACTCTGTTGCCCAGCTGTTCTGTTTGCCAGAAGCTGCAGCCCCAGGAATACAGCTGACTGCAGTGGCACCGGCAGCTACTCCGCTCTCCTCAGAGACCACAGGCTAATGGGACAGCCAGTGCCTACGACTGGAGAGGTTCCTTAACAGTGTCAAAAAGAGCTAAATTCCACAGGCTTTGGTAGCCAGAACTAAAGATTTTCCACTGTTGCCGACAACAAGTACCAACTGACACTGACAGTGGATGGAGGACTGAAATCCACTCGTTTCGAATAATCCCTGTCAGCTAATCTCTGTATCAACAATAACGTTTGACACAATTAAAATAACAAACATGCTGAAGTTAAAGAAAAGAGTGCATCATCTGCTAAAATATTTATTAGTTAAAACACATGTATTTTAACCAAATATAATGGCATTTTTTTCCTCAATTTCATACGTTTTGTACTAATCATTCTATCATTTTAAGATAGTGGCATTTAAACAGTAATGCTTATTTACCTACATTTAATCATTTAATCACAATAAAAAAAAAACAAAAAAACCAATCTCTTCAACCAGAAACGAAGCAAACACATCAATGCAACAAATTCTGATACAGTTAGTATTTTTCAGGAATTATCAGTACGGCAGCAGAGCTAATAAATTCTAGATTGGAATGCTGGAAACCAAAAGATTAAGACAGAACTACACGAAGAGTATTTTTCATATCTTTTATAAGACAGAAACCTTTGTTCATGTTCTTCTGGTAGCCATCATCTTCTTTTGAGCTGCACCTACAACACAAAGAACAAGTAAACGAGCAACTTTATGCTTCTCCAGAATAGCTTAAAACAGTTCTGTAGGCATTAAGGGGCATCTTTTCTACTGCTTTGTTTCTGTATCACCAACTCATTTCATTGTTTTATATTCCTATTTTAAGAATAACTACAAGGCAACAGAAAGAATAAAGCTATTACTACATCTGTGTAAAACTGCCCTCAGAAGTGCTGCCTATGTTGTAAAAATGCAAGTTACTTTCTGTATCTAACTAACAAGCAACTTGTATTTCATCAAACGTGAAAGCTACTTTTTAAAATATATTTATTTCCTGTATGAACAAGATACCTTAATACGTGGAAAGAAGGAGAGATTATTTTTTATTAAGAATTTTACAACATAAATTGAGAAGAGACAGGTTGAAGGTTCCAAATAGGCATACAAAACCACCCATCTCCTGCTTGTTTTTCGTAGTTAGTTCATTACATCTCCTGGGTGGGGTATTCCCCACCAGCAGAATGACTGCTTTGGGACATTTTTCCATTCTTGAGTGCACTGAGAGTGCATGATTGTTGCCATTATGCACCTAGATGGATACAAAAACCCTTCTTAGTTCAAAGAAGTATTATAAAGTAGGTGAAACCAGTAGGGGTTTCACAGCTTTTCAGAATATATTAATACAAATGGAAAGATGAACTTCTTAATATCGTCAGAGAGAACATTACAACAGCAGTATGGACCTGAAAAGTTTGATTCTGGTTTCCTCGCGCTGCATAACCAACTCAAATGTTTCAAGCTGTTCTAACTCGTTGCTAAATGTTTATCTACACATGCTGTCAGAAATAACCTTGTTAGGAAGGTGAAGTTGGTGTCTCAGCAAATCAGACCCATGGAGTAGGCGTTGAGTGGCCTGTGACTCGCTTTCCTTTTTCTCTTTCAGCACCATCAAAAGGAAAAGTGAGAAAAACAGCACAAACATTAGTTAAAGCCTGAATTTAATCCCATGTCCTACAGGAATAATTTCATTACAATGAAAGCAGACAGACACTATCTGTAGGGTTTTTTTTTGCTTTGCTTTTGTTTAAGCAGTGATAATTATATATCTAATTAAGATAGCCTATTACTCTCCCAAAGATCATAACATTTAATAATGCCTTTTAATTAAATGATTAATAGGAAATGCAGGGGATGTTCTTACGAATTACCTGATTTACCATCACTGAAGACAGATTCTTTTAAAAATGGCTACAAATGCCTTGTTCACAAAAGACTTTATTATCTAATGATGCATACTGAAAACATACAGAAATCTGCATGGTCCACTTTACATGCAGCAGAACAATCTTCACTTTACAATAAGTAAGTGTCAACTGTTTTATGCAAGAGACAACACTTTAAAGTCACATTTCTTAAAGAAAAGCTTCATTTACAAAAGAAATAAAAGGTAAAGAAGCAATTACCGCTTTTAAAAAGCAGCTGCTTTGTTCAAGAGTGGAAGGTTTATGCCTGTATTGAAAGACAACATGATCACAAATAATGAAAACAATGAACAAATGAAACACTTTTAGCATAAAGCAGTACACTTTCAAAATGACATACAAATAGTTAAAAATTTCATTATGTTGTCTAGCTATCCTTTAGATATAAGGTCTTTCGAATGAGATCCCAACATATGTAATTACTAAATGAAAACTCTTCTGTAAGTATTGGTTCTATGTCATAGTGAATTGTATTTAACAAAATGTATACAAAGTCTATAGCAAGTTGATTAAAAAAATTAAAGTAATAAGAAACAGTACACTGAAGGCGCTCTATCCATCAAGTGCGCACTCTCAAAATTTTAAATGTGATGAACAGAACAGAAGTTGTAACTATGCCACGGTTGCAATGCCAGAAAATAAAACAAGATCATTTATCAAACATGCAGGGACTTCTGCCACAATGCTATTGTCTCTCATTTGTCAGTCGTTCCAGTAAAATAACAGCTTAAACACCGGTGATGTTGATGGGTTAGCTTACCTTCAGTGTACTGAAAGTTGTACACAACCTGCTTTAAAAGAGGAGACCATCCCTGCGGGCAGGCTCAAGAAGGAACAGACCCCCTTCGGCACTGACTACACCAAGGGCATGCTGCTGTGGCCTGCACACACACACCTAGGAAAACGTGAATATAAACAGCATTTATGCTGGCCATTTTTCAAAGACAAAAATGAAGCCAAGTCTGCTAAAAACAAATCAACCACCCAGTATTACTGCTCTTTTTTTTTTTCTTTCTTTTTTTTTTTTTATAACAGATGCTTTTTTCTTTTTATAATATATACGAACTGCAACCATATACATTAGCATTGTACTTCTGTGCAGTCTTGGCAATTAAAACAGTTCTACAGTGAAAATTTTCACATAAGACACGAAACAGAATTACTCTAACATTTCTAAAAGAAATATCAGCCTTGATGTTAATTCAAATGTATCATTTCTTCCTCAACTTTGCAGGGGAAATATTTATGTTTATATACATTAATAACTGCTGTGAAATTTCTTCAGTCTTTGTATCTTAATTACTCAAACCCTTTGAACTTCTTCATCTGGTTTATATTTTTTCCTGGATGAAGGCGTGCTGCAGAGCCTGGTTGATGCTAATCCGTTTAGCTGGGTCTAACATTAGGATCTGGTCCAACAAGTCCTTTAGCTGGTGTACTTTTTTACGCTGGTCTTCAGGGAGTCGTTGGCACCCAATCAAGTCTGCTAATAGGTCCTTGGTTGGATTAATGGTGCTCATGACAGTAACTTTCTCCTACAAACACAAAAAGGGCAACCTTGTAGAACAGAAGTAAGGCACAAACCCCCTATCCCTTTTACAAAGCTTCAGCAGCAACTTTTCTGCAGGGCTCTCCTGGTATCTGATCAGCGATGCCCTTTGGCCTCATCAATCCTCGTGTGGGCAAAGGAAGAGTGGAAATAACGCTGCCAGGGGGAGGCCAGGCTGCATCTTTTGCCAACAGCAGGTGTACCCGTGAACCTAACATCCCAGGTAACTGAGAACATCACAATTCCATGTGGAAAGTGCCCATATTTGACCAGTAATTTGTGATTCTTAAGAAATGTACTATGTTAAACTGATACAGAAAGTACTAGTGACCTCCTACAACATCAGCACATCCTACTGAAGTTGGACATGCTACTCTAAAACGAAGCCAGAATTTCTCTTATTAGTAATTTAAGAATGCATTACGTGGAGATACCCCTGTATACCTACCAAAATTAAGATTTCTCTTACCCACATTCCTAAATTGTAGGAAAAAGTCTCTGTTGCCAGTTCATAACTATGTATCCTGTCCTTACTGCTGCAGAACAGCAGTCTAATAGTTTATAAAAATCTTATTTTTAATGAAGATGTCAAGACACGTTTGGGATACCGTAATAGTAGGAAAGCTTGGAACAAAGTAATAGGTTAGTCGACACGTTAAGGACTTACCCTTTCTGTCACTTTATCTACTTCTATATACATAAAGTTGAGATTTTGATCAAAATGCTGATCTTTGAACACACCTTTTCGAATCATCTGGAAAACAAGGGAGAGGCAAGAGTTTCAGCCAAGTTCTTCATGTCTTACAAATTCCTCAATTAGCATCAATGTCTACTAACTTACTGCAACATGAATATTTTAATACTAATCAAAAATATATCAAAAAGACAGTAAGAAATGTGTAGACTAAATAAAAAAAATCCCACCACTGTTCAAACCAGCTGAAAAAGGACACAGTATCTTTCAATGACTTACGTATTTTTTTTTTTCAGGTCAGTGCTTAGAAGGTTTCTGCTTTCACTTTATACTTAGTCTATGAAAAAGAAGCTGTACACTTTCACTTCATAAGATTTTAAATCAATATTAATTATACAGTCAGAGTGATGTCTGATATTTACTTGCTGTTAAGAGAAGACGTACATGATAAGAAAAAGAATTCAGGGAGAAAAAAGAAAGCATGTTCTACTGTTCATCACAACAGTTTCAGATAGTAATTAAAACTCATGTACTTTTCTTTCTTACCTTGTTTGGCATCTTTCCTTTGAGATCCATGGCTAGTTTCAACATATGGTTATTGGTTTTGCCAGGAAAGAGTATTTTTCCTGTATAAAGTTCATATAATGTGCAGCCTACAGACCACATATCTATACCATAGTCATAGATTTTTCCTATAACTGAAACAGAGCAATTCCAGTTAATTCCATAAAGGCAGCCTTAAAAGATATAGTATCACAAAATGAGACAGATGAAAAAATTCTGATTTGTAAACTATATTGCTGCTCCTCATCTTTGGAATAAGAAGTCACCATAAAAAAAAAACCAACATTTTCAATAGGGAGGCTTTTACCTAATGACCAGCATGAATTAAGTCAGCAAAAAACAAGGCCAGAACAGTATCTTTAAATTAAAACATAACTATAACCAGTCAGAATGACTTCTCCCTGTCCTCACTGAGCTGAACACCAACATACATGAAGAGTCACACAAGCATGCTTTCGAAGTCTGTATTTTTTACTGCCGTCATATTTCCAGAGAGTAAATTCAAGTCAAATTCTCATTTGCTAGTACTTGTATATCCTGCTACTGCTTAGGATAGACGTAGCCAAACCAAATGTACTTACTAATTTCTGGAGCTCGGTAAAATCTACTAACTAGATAGGGTGTGATATCATTATCTGCAACATGCGAAGCTGATCCAAAATCGCAAAGCTTTAATATCGTTTTAGATTCATTCACCTGAAAGTTAAACATAAATATCCATTAGCCCTGTTTGTAAAGAGAAGTTCCAATAGCACTGTGCAAGTAACAATAGATTTAAGTGAGACATAAGAAAAACATTCAGCCTTTAAATTGGAAGTTCTCCCCATATTTCAATCCTTCCTCTCTGTATTCTACGGAAACCGCACAACCTTC
This sequence comes from Arenaria interpres, assembly GCA_013399435.1. Lineage (NCBI taxonomy): Eukaryota > Metazoa > Chordata > Aves > Charadriiformes > Scolopacidae > Arenaria > Arenaria interpres. Next base: position 48,789 of record VXAK01025067.1, read on the forward strand.
TTAAATTGAAAGTGACAGTTAATGTCTCCAGATCCTGGGAAATACAAAAAAGGTCAGTTTCATGTACTTTTCCCTTACTAAAATACACTTGGTAGTCTGGATTTCTTTCCAGATATTGAAATTATACCAGTTTAGACTTCCAGCTCTAGTATCCAGAGTACCACTCATAAAGCAGCATATTATTCACATCTCACCCTTACATAGATTTCATTCCCGTGATTCCAAAACCCAAACATTTTAAATAAAGTAAAAATCTGACTTCTTCACAGGGATGACCACAAAGAAAACCCAAGGAAACATGTTTGATTCCTCTGATGGAGCTCTCATGCTGTCCTAACCAGAATGTTTAATGGAAACAGAAAAGAAAAAACCCAACACATTAAGGACTTATCCCCATCATCTCACGTGCATACACAAATCCTCCATCCAAACCAAAACAAACTACTTCCATTTTGCAGAAAGCAAGTACATTTTTCAATTGTTCATCAAAAAAGTCCCAAAATTTATCCTAAGGAAGAATACAGTCTTTGGAAGGTAGACATTCTAAAAGTGAATGCAGATTTGTTTGAGAAACACCGTACTACATACAAGACTTTAATGTATTTCTTACATACTATTTACACCACAATAGCATTTTATATCAAACCATTCATAACATGGACGCTTAACATTTTCAGGTAAATTCTAACTTCACCTAAATTAACAGAATTATATTAATTTCAAATACTTAATTTTACATGATAGACTGTGAAAAGTAAGTTTCAATTATTTATTACTTACTGCGAAAAGTAAGTTTCAATTATTTATTACTTACCAAAATATTATCTGGTTTAATATCTGCATGTAGGATATTGCATCTTTTAAGAAGCTTTAAAGCCAGGAACAACTGCTGGCTGTAGGAACGCACAGCTTTAATATGGAGTCCAACATCTTTCCCATACTTTTTCAACACCTCTCGTAAGTTCATACTATTTTAAGAAAGAAACGGAGAGAGAATAGAAAAGAGCTTAACGAGTGAAAAAATAGTGGCCTCCTAAAGAGTACGACAAACTTGAAGAAACCAGTTAGCTTTAGATATTTTTGGAGGAAAGCAACATTCAACTTGAAACACATAGCAATCTGTTAGCTACAGCAATGAAACAAAAATGTGGGTCAATCAGATCTATTCCTATACTCTGTACAAGTACTTACTAGACTGGACATACTTAGTTCAGGACATATTTTTAATCAAGATTAATCTGAGAGGATTTATTTGCACATGAACAGCATTTTCTTAACAACTGTACCACTCGTTTTCTCAAGAAATAAATAAAAAAGGAAGTATGCAAAAGATGAGGTGCTGAGGAAGCGATTTTTGGATGTCTTAAACAGCACATAAAAAGACCACAACGTCAGGACAAAAACATCACATAAATGACATACAAACGTGTTATAAAGAGATAGTGCAACATGAGAAAATCATTTGTTGTATGGCTTATTAATGAAAATATAAAAGTAATTTAGTAACATTTTCTTCGCTTCAGCATATAGCTTATCTTCACCTCAAATATGGCAAAAATGAAAATACGACAGACACAGAAAACTTAGGATACAAACAGGTGATGTCTCTAAGCAGGAATGGGAACTAAAGCAACCAATATATCCATATCTGTCATAAAACATTATTTACAATTAACCTGTCAAAAAGCTTAATTAAAGGAAAAAGTGAGCAGGCAAAGTAGTAACAAATTTTTTTCCTTAGACTGTTGTTATATATACACTCTTCACAGAATATATAGCACTTGCTGAATCTCTCTGGGAATGCATTCTTAATCCAAAATAAAGAATTATGAAAACTAATAAAAGTCTTGTGACACACACACACAAAAAATCATTACGAGCAGCACTGGTGAGATGATCCGTATTTAACAATATGTTATTTTGTTTCATTTGGTACTTTAAGTAAATCAGAAATAGTTCAGTATTCTGTGTGTTTGTGCCTCCACACAAAAAAAAAAACCCAAAAAAGCCTCAAAACACATGAAAATCAACATTTATTTTGTTTTTAAAAAAGTTCCTTGCATTCTTGAGTCTTGGCAATAGA
>VXAK01025067.1:51094-62383 GCA_013399435.1 Arenaria interpres
AGTTTAAAAAGTACCTCATTTGAGATTTTTTTTTTTTTTTTTAAAAAGTACTTAACGGTGTATGTTATTAAAAAAGGTTTAAGCTAAACAGACTATAGAGTCAAGTACACACCCAAACTGATTATCTAGACAACATAAACTGAAATAGCTTATCACCCCCCTCTCTTTTTAGGCTTTTCTGGATACCTATTCATATAACTGAAAATAATCCAGTTATACACACAGGAAGGCAACTTTTAAAACTTCCAAGGTAAAATACATGGAAAAGATTTTCATTTAAGTTGTCTTTAATGGAAGAGGACATAATATATGACTGTAGAAATATTACATCAGGTACTAAAAATGTGTATTATGGACAAGTCCTCACATAACATAGTTTATTAGATCATACTTGCTAGTGTTTACTCATTCTGAAAGACTTAAAAGTTTTTTTTCTTCATTTCAAGAGTGAGAGCCCCATCCCTTTCTTATATACATGCAAAAATACAGAGAATACACAAGGATAATTAATGTACAGATATCTTTTTGTAAGTTGTAGATGATCAGTTAGGATCCAACCCACACCCTGACCAATCAATTCGGCCCATAGAAACAAAATTTTTTACAGCCCACGACCCTCATCTCAGAAATTTCAGGGCTGGGCAGGCCTCATAATTAACTGTAACCTTGCTTCATGCTACCACTGTTCCCTGCAGTTTTTCAAATCAAAAAGTGCCTGATGAAAATGCAAGTACCCTTCTCCTGTGATAGCTGTAAAGAAGTGTAGATACATAGTCCTCAAGCGCTTCCCATTATCTGGCTCATATTAGCAGAAAAGGCAGGAATCACAGCTGTAATCTGTTACTTCACTTGAAACAAAGGGAGATTCAAATCACGTCATGAAAAACTTCCAACTGTTACCTATGCTTTATTATTATTATTAAAGAAAACCATTACTTACATAAGTTCATTGTTCCTGATGATTTTAACCGCTACTTCCTGGTTTGCTCTTGCCATGTCCCTGGCTCGCACTACGTTACTGAAGACTCCCTGACCAGTGTAACCATAGACATTGTACCGTTTATCTAGAACTTCACCTATATTAACACCTGAAGGATAAAAATCAAGCAATTTAAAGAGTTATGAGGGACATGCAATTTACCATCCTGTATAATTCAAAAAAAGTGATAAAGGGTATAATAGCGTACAATGTTCTGTACCGCCTAGCTTTGTGGAAGTTATGGGGAACAAACCAATTCTGTCCTTCTGCAGTCTTTTCATAACTGAGGTTATGAAGTTAAAACCTGCATGCTCATTTCATCCATTAAATTACACTCTCAGTGAGGGCACTGCAGTACATTTACATTAAAATAACATTTTGGTACTTTTTGCACGAGGATCTTTTCCATTGCGCACCCCCATTCCTGCTGTTCTTGCAAATCAACGAATACAACTTACGGTAATAGCCTTCTGCATCAGTCCAGTTATCCCTGAGATTGGGGTTTTCTTTGAAGTCTTTTCCAAACCCAGCAGCCCTTAGACGAGCACTCTGAAATAAAAAGAAAAGTAACAGCTTTGCCTGTGTGCTCTGGTTGTTTTTCCCTGATGTTTTTTTCCTACCAAAACACTGTTCCTCTCCACAGTACAAAGACACTTACCTTGTAGGAGAGAGAAAGTACTCGACACAAAATGCTATTTACATACCAGTATCTAAAGACTGATGCAAGGGAAGAGGATGGGAACAACCAACAGAACTGTTGTTAAACATAAATGGGCAAAGTTTCAGCTAATATCCACAAGAAATTTATATGAATCGTGTTAGAATACACATTTTGAACCACCTGAATAAGTCTTTTTATAGTATGTTTGTAGCAATGAAGTTTAGCAATTCATGAGGAAAATGTAATTGTTTAAGCCTTGAATTTCTGCTCATTCAATGTCACTTCACAGATTTCATACTATTATACTTACGATCATAAAATTACTACAATAGCTGTTGACATCCCTTAACAGATTCGGTAATGTATTACCACAAATTCAAATCCATGAGTAGTAAAGAATATCTCCAATTGAACAATAGTTTCTGGAAAGGGGAACCACTCACAAGCCCTTTAAATTCCTCGTTGTAACTTTCAAATTTATAAAAGCACCTCCCCCGCACGCTATCCTTCAAGTACTTACTCTTTTCCAGGCCAAAGGGGTTTTGATTTTTTTTTTTATTAGTATTACTAGTGTTACTAGAGTGACACCTTGGCAGCTTTTTGTCACCAATGCTTGTGTCATAACTAATAGACTATGCATGCTATAAATCAAAATTAAGCAGAGAATTTCTAAGTTAAGAAGAAAATTGTCTGAATTAATTTCTCAGTGTTGTGCATCAGCAACAACAAGGCAGATTTACAGAGAACAGTCTCAACACAAGTCACTGGACCGCCAAGGTTTGCAGGCTATTTCAGCACGTTTAGAGAAAAGCTGCTGCGATAGTGCAAAAGTAAAAGCAGGAAATGCATCTTTCAATCCAAAAAACCCACCCTCACCAAACCAACCACATTACTCCAACCCAGCATCGTGAGCAAATTAAAATATCTTACGCAGACACTTTTTAATTAATGATTAATTAATGATACATGAACCTCTGTAATCATAGCACATATTTAAAACGGTGCACCATGGTAACATTAGCCCAAAGCGTAACTTATTTATCATTTTGTTACTGTGTGCCATTATAGGACCTATTCAAACAGCAGGTGAATTCCCTAGTGGCTTGCTCTGGTAAAACTTCCACCGATTTCAGCAGATTTCCTTTCACTGAAATATTAATTAAGGACTACTTTGTCCACCTTGACTGATGAAAAGATTCAGAACATACTACCCACCCAGTTACACATGCTTTTACAAACCAAAGTTCCCACAAACCTCAAGTGACAGTAACTGTCTAACAAAAGAAAGTAAAAAAAAATAATCATCAATTAATCTCCAAGAATTACCTACATCAAAGTACGCAGCGAACATATCATCTGATTCCGTGAACATATCAGGAGCTAGCAGCTTCTTCTGAGATGAACCTTAAAATGAAATTTAGATTACTCAACATGAAAAAGATAACAAACGAGTAACTCTGTTACCAGTACAATTCCTGACTAGGTATCTTTACAATATAATCTAAGATCAAGATTTTTGCAACCAGGTAGCTCTACTATTGTTTTAGCAAATACCATTTTACGTTCTAGAAACACAAAACTTGGATTGGATAAGTTGTTTAAAGCACTCAAAAATTTACACCTCCTTGAAAAATTAAGTATAATAGTTTTCAAGTAATTCACACAGCAGAAAGCAAAAAGTACATACTTACAAGATCCCTACAGATGACTCTATACATATGTATAAAAAGAAATATAAAATGACTGTGTGTACATATAAAAAATAGATAAGTTTTCAATGTACAAGTTCTGACTTTTCTGCTAATCACAAGGTATTCTATAAAAACCCAAGTTGTAAAGCCCAGAAGTTGTTTCTTTGGGAAATGCTTTCTTTGGCCCTGTCAAAAAGGATCTTCTGTGCAGATTTTAGTCAAAGACAATGTCAACTATTATGTTTAAAAGAAACATTTTTTAATGCGGGCAAGATTATCCCTTTCTCACCTTTTAATCATCTTTAAAGTCCCAAAGACATTTTACTTGGTTAATAAGAGCAAAGAAATATAAATCAAGTACACGTTAGTGAAAGTAAGTAAACTTCAAACTATTTCATAACACGCATTACAGAGGCATCCTTTAACACCCACACTAAATCTCCCTTCAGGGCATTAAGCAATGGAGAAGAATAACCTGTTAATTTCAGATTCTTCAGGTCTCATGATACACATAGCCAACCACTTTCACGTAAAATAACTAGCCTGAAATCTTTTGACAGCATCAAAAGCTCTCATCCACCATGCTGACACCGTTGTTTCAAGGTATAGACCTGTCACCTGACACTATGGGGAGACAGGTTACACCACTGGTTCATGACACAGACCCTTCCATCAACTTCCTCAAATTTTCTTTTTAGTTTCAGCTGCTCACACTTGCACTGGGCTACAATGAGTTATTAACAAGTTCCTTTGCAACTCACTATCTTGCCTCAATGAGGTCAGGATAAAAATAAAAAATGGCTCTTAGGAAAAAAGATGATTCACTGCTTCCATCTGTTGTTATAGCAAACTCCAACTCAGAATCCTATCAACACACAAGATCCCCAGGTTTGAGTGTAACTGATCTGTTTCTAAAAACTAACTTTCTTCATATCTCAAAAACATCTATGCAGTTAACAGTTACATTTTCATATACTTTAGAGGCATGTACTGCTTTCTAATTTTGTCCTCTAACAAAAAAAAGGAGAAAGATACTGTCTGTTACACTTCAGACGACTAAGTCTAAACCTGTGGTATGCAAATAAGGAAAAGTGCATGAGATTGTTCTCCTGCAACGTAGATGGAAAGAACTACCTGAAAACACATTGCTCAAGGGAACACCAGAACGAACTGCTGAGCAGTACACCAGTCCCAAAGAGATGCAGCTTTATTACTTCAAAGAGAAGCATTCGCTAGAACACATTGTATTTAGCCCCTAAGGATACATGTAGGGCACGACAGGAAATACAAGCTAACTGTCCAACCATTTCCTGAGGGGCTGGGAAGGTTTCACAGCCCTTGTTAAACAGTGCGCTGTTGCAATCAAACTAAAGAGAAACCAAAGTAGTTAAAACTAGTTCAAGTATGTCCACACAGCAACTAGACACACCCTTTCACTGCTTGGAAGATGTACAGTAATCCACTTTCAAAAGACACAAAAGAAAAAAAAAAAAAAGGGCAGATTTTCAATATTACAGGGTGCACTGGGAAATGCTCTACGTTCCTTTTGCCGCAGCAGGCGCAAGGCAGGTTTTATAGCAACATGTATTTCATTTCAGTGTTGTTGTACAACAGGCTGTGTGCACGGAGGAAGAGGAAGAAATCACTGCTTGCTGAAGAAATGGCTATGCTACCAAGATGGACTTACTAGCAGTAACTCGCAAAAGCCTTAATCGTTCTACATTACTACAGACCCACCTATACTCTTCTAACACAGTGGCTTTAATGAAAAAAGGGACAAAAAGGGCATGGTTTCCAAACCACCCCAAAATAAAGACTAGGACTTTATTAAGCTTCTAAGAAAACAACATGCATGAGTGAAAAGAAAAGTTTGGAAGTTAAAACAGGTGATTCTTAATTATGAAGACAGACATCATTACTTGCTCTTCCAAATTTATAGCATGAATTGTCTTAAGAGCTATTAGAAATATAGAGAGCATGTTCCATTCATATCATCCTTCTTAATGAGCAAGCTTTATTTTAATGTTATGTTTTTAAGTACCATAATACTCATGGAAACTTTCTGAAGTTCGGTCCAAAAAATCAGTCTACTTCCAAGTTTGGAAGTATATAAGGAAACTAAGCAAAAGCCTCTTCTGAAGTGCTCAGCTTAACAGCTGAGCTTTCATAAATTGCACTATACAGAGAGATTTCTGATTCTTACCATTGTTCTGTTCAACCGTCATGAGGTTGTGCTTGGCTTTAACCGATGCCTCAAACGTGTCTACGTTTTCCCGTTCGTACTCCTTAACATCAGCCGCTACTCTTTCTAGGATGTCGTCTGGCGAATTTGAGCGACTACGTGTACTGCTTTGGGGACTGCTGGGTTCAGATGGTACAGATATATTACTGTCTTCCGTCTGGCCTTTGTATTTCTAAAAAGAAATTTTACTGTTAATCTCACTATCACAGCCTATTACAATGTAAACATTTTTATACTCAGTCTTTCATAGTTTGTGCTAAACCTTAATCTTTGCTTTCCATAATCAGCTACATTTCTAATGGCAACAGGTTATTTGAATAAACACCGCTTCCGAAAACTCATTTTGCTTCAATGCACCACAGCCCAGATCATAAAAGACAGCTGAAAAATTCATGTGTGTCCTTTAGGCTTTTACATTTCTGTAAAAAGCTATTTTTATTGAAGATTAACTATTTTGCTGTGCGTGACAAAATGTCAGTACCAACAGATTTATTACTAAACCATTCTGGCACACAAGTAGTCAAATAAAGTCCTTAAGGAAAAATTAATGATATTATAACTTACATTCCAGAATCTTCTCCATTTTTATTAGTGTTATGGCACATAAAAGTAGGATTTAGATTCAGTCTGTTCATTTGAATTGGAAATCCTGTTTATTCACTCACTCTTGTTGAAAAATTTCAGATGGATTAAGAAAGTTCAAGACAACACCTTCACAAATTATTTTTTTTTAAACTCAAGTAGTATGAAATTATACAGATGTCACTTCCAAAAAAAACTTCCAAACTTCCAAAAACTTCCCAAAAGTTAAAAATTAAACTGAATAAATGCTGATACCACTCAGTTATCATGGCTGAACTATTCAATAATACAAGCAGAGTTCCCCCATTTAGGGAATCAAGCTTTGGAATTTCCTTCCTGCGCTGACAAACAACAGGTATTGTTAAAAATAATTTATTTTCTATGGTTTTGCTCAGTCATAGTTATGAAAGTTTTTACACTGGGCTTTGCATAGAAGTCAAATGCTGAACAGTATTTTTAGTGCTGCTTATTTTAATCAACATAAAACCTGGTGTTTTTCTAAGCAAATTTTGAGTAAATAAATAATATGTAAACAAAATGCTACAGCATTTTGCTTACTGTGTTCCATGTGTCAAATCCCAACTTCAAAAAAAAAAAAAAAGACATCCAACTTGTGCCGAAGAATTACATCCCCTTTGGCCACAGCTTCCTTTCAGGGATATCAATTCCGTATTACCCGTCACTGCTGTTAGTTTCTTACAAGGAATAAGGTCGTCATGGAAACTCACACATGTAATTGAATACTTTATCTACTTTCATGAAGAGGAAACCCATGTCAGTGGATTTATGATGTTTTGGAAATGGACACGGACAATTTCTACTTGAAACAATCTGACCAGTTAGGTTAATTGATACATAACTTCATGCTATACTGACATTATGATATCAATGATCCAGCTATGAGGAAAACCTAGAGATTAAGATAATTGAAGAACATTTTTAACGGGTCGTAGGACTGTCAGAGAAGGCTTAACTGTAGCACAAAAATGACTCACAGAAGAGCTGCTTCAGTCTTAAAAGCAATGCTGTTGCAATAGAAGTGTAAAGTTTAACTCAGACTAGCATTTACTGTAAGTTAATTGGAAAAATATAGTACTAACTAACATAATGTAGTATTAGGCTAAGAGCCTTCCTTTATCCCAACATTTTACACTAAAAGCCTAAAATTAGTTTCTGTAACCCACATGATAATGTAACTGTGTACCTGAACAATTGCTTGTCGCTGTAGTCGCCTTTGTCTTATCTCCGCTTCTTCATCCTCTTCTTCCAAATCAAAGTCTTCAAGGCTATAAAAATACAATTACTTTTTATGTAACATCATAAACGTAAGAGTATCTACAGAATTTTACCAAATGCAGTTCTTTAACACAGAAAGCACACAATATATTAAGCAATAGCTGTTCAGCTGCCTCAGAAAGCAAAGGTGTATATTCACATCTCCTTAAAAGATAAAATTTATCTTTTGTCAATTCATTGGGACTTTTGAGCATTTCATTTTTAACTGCAAACAATTAACAGTAACTGGTTTCAAAGAGGAAAAAACAAAACCCCCTTGTTCGTTTTCACTCCAGCATCACTCTTCCTTGACAATTTGATTAAGAACGCATACCCTTGTGCAATTGGATTAAGCAGATCTTGTGCAAATATAAAAACAATTTGCAGATAGCAATTAATCCTTTCAACTGTTATAGTTTTTCCTCAAGCAGTAAGCTCGAGGAAACAGACCAAATGCTTTCACAAGATACTGATCAAGTTGAATTTAGAAACCAAACAACATACCAACCCCTCAGGTCTGCCTGCTTGCCAACAGGACTTGGTATTTCTTGCATACTCCAAAGTTTTCCAGATCATCCCAACAGTAATTTGACAAGATCACAAGTACTAAAACATGATTAAGGTTTTAAGTGACAACCCGAAAACTACACCGTTAAGATAAACATTAGTTCATACTCCACTTTAGCAGATCTGTATTTTTTGATAATCAGCACAAGTTAGAAATGAATTCTTACTTTTCATCTGACGAAGACTCCTGTTCAGCTTTCATACCCTCAGAGAGACTACCTTTAAATTTGTCTTCTTTAACTTTGCTTCTGCTCCTACGCCGATGGCCACCACGTGACCTGGACCTCCTTCGAAGGCGAGATCTACTTCTTCGGCCTCTGTCCCTGGTAACAATAAGAGGGGTTTGGATTTGGGGGTTTTGGTTTGGTTTTGTTTTTTGAAGAAAAGGAGGAAAACCTATTCATAACACATAAAAGTACATAATGACTTCAAGTAATAAAACAAATGAATTAATGGAGAAGAAAATGAATTCAACTATGCTGGCATGTATAAACATGGATAAAAAATGCATCGTCTTTTTACACATAATATAGCAATCCTTATTCTTTTAGTAATATTTTACAAAATACATTTAAAAATGCAGTGTGTCTTTACCTCCTTCGAGGAGATCTACTCCGCCTTCTTGGAGATCGGCTACGTCGAAGGGGTGAACGAGATCTCCTTCTAATGGGGGACCGAGACCTTCTTCTGGATGGGGACCATCTACTGGGTGGGCTAATGTCTTTTGATCTTTCACGTCTGGACAAAATATCATCTCTGGTCCGCGTTCTTAAAATAGAGAAAGAGAATGGCAGTAAAATCAGGAGCAAGCTGAAAACAGAAGTCCCAACTCCCTCTGAGCTCACTTTAAAAGCTTACTGCAGGTGAGGGACCAGCAGATGGGCTTCTGAGGGAGGGACGGATAAGTACGCTGCAGAGCTGGCTGCCCTTCTTGTGTGTGCCTGCCCACCCTGGGCAATGTGTGCCCATCCATAGGTCCAGTTCGGGACAACTCTCAGAACAAAACTTCTTAATTACTACAACAAAGCTAGGAGAGGTTTAAAGCAAAACTTGTGTTTAAGTCTTAGATAAATATTGGCCTACTTTCATGTTTATCAGAAACAGAATTTGAACAGTAAAAAAAACCCCAAAACTACCTCTTGAGAATTTTCTCAGCAACTTTACAACACACTGCTGAAATTTAGAACCATACTGCTCCACAGTAATGACTTTTAACGTCTATTTCAATTTGGGCACCAAAACTGGACAGCCTCAACATTTCACACATTCTAATACAGCAGCTGAAAATGAAAATTCTTAATTACCATGTAAACTAAGCCTCCTCAAATTAAAAAAATCATTCAAGTTTGACACTATTATTCAAAATTTGCTCATTCTTGTCTATAGATTCCCAATTACTCAAGAAAAAAACGTCAAAATCCTTGATGGGACAACTACATTAAAAAGCTTAATTGTATTTCATGACAGCAAGGCTTCAATAAAAAACTGGAAAGGATACAAATTAAAAATATTTAACAACTATTCTAGTGACACTGCAACAGAAATTCTTGGAAAATATTTCCACACCATTGTTCAAAGGAAATGTTGCTACTTCATTTCTTCCTGCTCCCCACCCTTGCCTTTTTTTTTTTTTTTAAATCAAATTGGGACAAGTTATTTCAGGTGTTATGTCTCATCAATCAACAAAATCTCTTGGGTCTGAAAGATTAATTCTGCCCATTCTGTGATGGTTTTTTGTTTGTTTTAAGACTGTTATATCAGCTTCAGTTATCTTTGCTATGTATAACGACCAGGCATACAAAACTGATGCAAAATACTAAACAGTGGGACAGAGGAAAAATTTACACACATGCAGAAGTACTGGAGGTTTCTACAAGAAATTACTGGAGACTCGAGTGCTGGAGCAGGCTGATCCCATTAACCCATTTAATTTACATTATGTTCTTGTGCACAGTATTACAGAAAAACACAGGATGAACTGAGAGTTCCAGGTTTCCTGGCTAACAAAGTGGTTGTACTGCCAAAACCCAGTCAAAGTAACTGTAAAAAAATTAAATCAGTTCAGGGATCCCAGGTATGAGGTAAAAGGTAGAAGCTGATCAGGAATTCATAGTAATGTCATATAACAAGTAGCTTCAGTCAAAGACCTGAGAACTATCTTAAATTATTAGAACACTGGAAACAAACATGAAAAATAAAAGTCATGGGTATTTTTGCTTAAAATGGTTCATTAAAGCTCCTGAAATTCTCTGGCAGCCTGAGTAACTATAGGCAGTTAAAACTCCAACATAATTGGAGTTAATTCAGGATGCCCCACAATGAAAGATTACCCCTGCTGATTTGCAAACACTTCCAGCAAAAAAAAAAATTCTTAGTCCCCCACTCACATGCTGCACACCACAGTGTTAGAGAAGTCTGAATTTGATAGCAAAATTCTAGACACATTCATCACTTGAAAGACTGTCTAGACAACTAATTCAGACTGGCTGCAATGCAAGCTGTCATGAGAAATGAAAACTGAAAGGTGCAAAATGCTACAGAAGAAAAGTCAAATACTATGTCAAAGAAACGTACTGGTTGCACGGATACATTTCTGATTCACCAGAGCGCCGTCAGATAAACTGCTAGTGTTTACAATGCTTGCTTACTCTAGTTAACACCACTGGAGTCATCCTCCAAAGTACCTGCAGTATTGCTAAGCAGCAGGACAGACAAATAAGCTGATAATGTGCCTGTATACGATACCCCATACTTGAAACCACAGGAACATTCAGTGATGCAGTCAGAAAGACTTTCACACTTATTAGGCGCTTATATACTGAGCTAGATCTTTGTGGCTCCAACATACAGCTTTTAATTCATACTGCTTTGATCTTAATTCTTGGAGTGAGTGAAGCTAAATTCCATGATAAAAAGTTTTAAATTATTCATTATCCAAAAGTAATGTTGAACTCTCCTGTCTGTTGAACCTCTTTTATTTAATGAATTAACTTCCAAAAACGTATATGCTTATATTGTTCTCTGCTTGTGAACTTACCATCCAGGCCTTATCAGCTTCAGAGAAGCAGATGTTAGTAATTATTGTCTCATGGTTTATGTTAAATTTCAAGGTAACTGCTTTCACAGACTAAATTGTCTTTTTTAAAAAATGCCAAGACTAAAATACATTAAAAATATTTCAGCTTTTCTCCTTTAAGTGTATGCAAAACATGGTGATGACCTAATGACCAATAATGAAGCAATTCCACTATACCTCTAGCAGATGAAAAATAAAAAAAAAAAAAAAAAAAAA
>VXAK01025068.1:6706-17223 GCA_013399435.1 Arenaria interpres
TGGGATATAGGATACTCTTTTTTCAGATTTTTTTTAATGTGATCCTATTATACTTAACAGGAATCTTGCTCTTGCATATAATAGAAGGAATTCACAATTGTGATGGAATTTGAGTCACATTCAAGCTTGTGGCTAATTTTAGTTTATATTTCAGGACTTCCCAGAGTTTTTGAGAGGAAAAAAAAAACAGAAAAAAAAGAAAAAAGGAGTGATATATAATTTTGGCTCTCTTGATGTTTCAGTTTGTGGAGGTTTTTTTACATTTCAGATGTGGATAGGCGTGTGTAGGCTGTACGTAAAGAACTTCTGATGTAGAATGAGATATTTTAGTCCTTTGATACCAAGTCAGATGATCGACAAATTTGGAGCTACTTCCATGATCACAATAACAAGTCTAGAGGGAACAGTGAAACTATTTAAATTGCAGTGAGACTTTTAGAATGTGTATGTTTTTTTTACATTGAGTATGAAAATCTCTGTTTTCTGTGTTTCATCTCATATTGGTCATGCTATATACTGAACAGGATTTCTATTTCAACTTCTAGAGCCTAGGTTAAGAAGTATGCTACAGCTGTCCATAAATGATTTCATTTGGACTTGTATAGGTTTGGTTGCCAAGAATGGAATTTGCATTGGAAAGAACAGAAAAGTACTGAAGAGAACTGCCTACTTGGTTAGGTTTATTTATGCTGATCCCTTAGGAGGTTTCCTACTTTCTTAGCCAAATTCATTTTGTCAGAGGTCTATGCTCTGACCCTATTCTGTCTTAAGTCTGGTTTAGAACTTCAGTGAGTTTTCCTCCAGGTTTATACTGTCTTTGCTGACATAGAGTAATAGTCTAGTCCAAATGTCTCACGTAGTCTAAATCAAGGGTTCTTTTATCCTTGTTATTTTTCCAAGATCTAATGATTTTTCACGTAATAGTTTCAAAACAAATGTTGTTGTGTTTAAGAGATTAAGAACGCAGACAAGGCAAGGCTTATCCTTTCCAGAATATAATTGTTTGTATGCAGCTATGATTCTCTGACCACTCTGCAAAAGTAATTTGGAACGAAAAGTATCTGAGCAGTATGTGTTTACTAACTTACTGCTTGTGTAGAGACTCCTAGGAAAATTCCTTTCACAGAAACAAGTATTACTTGAGTGAATGTAACTTGTGGTGTTCGTCAGCCCAAGAGAATGTCTATTATAAATAAAGGCTAAACAACGTAATTTTGCTTTATTGTGAATATCTTCTCATTCTTTTAAAACCTTTTATGTTAATGGAACACTTCAGAAAACTTGATGTAAAAAAGCTCCTCTCTGCATGTCATGAGCACAAAGTTTTAGTCTGAAAGAAATTTTGAAGGCAAAAGGAACTTAATCTAGGTATTAGTAGAAGTAGTTTGATTTTTATTTTATTCCAAAGAAAGTTTAATAGTTTACAACCTGCAATTGGTTCATAATTTTTGAGATTTTGAAGTATCCTATTTTGCTTTTTAAAAAAAAACTTAAGCCTTTTGAAGTTGTCTGCTGAGAGACATGTCTAGGTCTCAAACTGATTAAATAAGATCATGTGATTCATGGTTCTGTTTGACTAGACCTTGTGCATTGCGAACTTCAGGAAATAGATCTAGATTTTTGTGGATCTGTTTTATTTTGTTGTATAAGTGTTTGCTGTTTGCCCAAAAGATTCTATTCTGGTCTGAAAAAGCTTTCCCATTCTCATCCTGAGAATTTTTGTGGGAGATTCCATTACAGCAGGTGTGCTGGGTTTGTAGACTGAGGCAAGAAGGTGGCATTGAGTGTTAAATGAGAGTGGCATAATGTGAGAGACACCTGAGAAAAGGTGGATGAGTCTGAGGAAATAGCCAATTGTGAGGTTTGCCACAAGCAGTGGGAGGAAAAGCATCCAGCTAAACAATAAAAGGCTAATAATGAAAGATATTTGCATACTACACTTATGTATGGCACTGTAAAGATGTAAAATGTTGTGTAATTGCTATGATTTATTAATGCATTCATATAAATTTGTAATAGCTCTAGTATTTTTTGGTAACAACCAATATATTTATAAATGCATTGTTGGCAAGGCTGTTTTAGTCAACCAACTGCTTCTAAATTTATATAATTTTTGACTCATTATTTTAGCATGCACTTCAGAGTTTTCTGCATATAAAAAGCTCGTAATTTCTTTTAAATGGGACCCTGAGGAATTCAAGCCCAGGAATAAGATTATTTAATGGCTTACTGAGTTGCTAACACACACTGTTTTATAGCTAGCTTTTGAAAGTAGTACATGATTTGCCTTCTCCTTTGCATTACGGTTGTTTTCTTTTGTGGGACTCAAGGTTTAATAACCAGAGCTATGATCAGGGTGTCTTCTGCCATCAGAAAATGGAAGTTCTTCAAGCAGGATAAAATGTTTAGTCTGCATAGACTAACTGGACTTGCTTTACACAGTTTTCTTGATGGAACCTAACAGATTTGAAATGTGCCGTCTTTTTCTCAAGCCCAGCAAGTTTAGCTTGGCCTCCTGTGCTGCTGTGGCAGCTGGAGAGTTTGCTCTGAATTTCCCAACAGCTTCATGACAAATTTGCTCTAATCAAAACTTTGGTCACAGCACAGAGGAAAGATCCAACTCTTCAGTATCTTGTTTACTGCTGTGTTAAAATTAAATAGAAGTAAATTTAATAACAAAATATTTTGAAATGAAGAAATTGAAGCAAAATAATGTTTCTGTTTTCAACACTAGCAATATTGACATAAGTCTGATGACACATTTGCCAGGTGTTTCTGGTAACTTTTGTTTTCATATTTATTTTTGGTAACTCGGGTAACTCATTTCTGTAACATTTTAAATCTTGTTTTTTCCTCTGTAATATTTATTGGAAAATGTGGCCTTGTAATTCCAATTTTAATATCATTTCTAACTCATCCTGTCGTAGAGAAGAACTCTCCCTTCCCTGACAGTTCTTCTGTCAGGGAGAATTTATACACACTTTCATTTTTCTCTTGAAAAACAGATTGATGTTGACTAAAACCAATTTACAAATTAATCCTTCTTTGTTCTGTGATTTCTTTTTTTCTGGGGAGAAAGGATGGCAGTGAGTGAACAAAAGCTTACTATCTCATGTTGGATGGTTGGTTTTAAAGGGATCTTAACCAAGAGATTCAAATGGAATCACAGTAACTGTAGCTCTGAAAGGTGTATTGGAAATTAAGTTTGGCTTTTAGCTTGACAGTACACAATAGGCTTATCAGAATTGAATTCAGGAAAAAAATCCAGAAGCGTATGATCTCTCCTTTTAAATGTTTTAAATTGTGAGCTCTATTTCTTTATACATAAAGGTTGATTTGGGAAAATAATTGAGTATAGATGGAAAACTAGATTTTGACCATAAATTAAGGTTTTGGTTTTGTTGTTGTTTTTTTTTTTTGTTCCTCCCCCTCTGTTCAAGACACTGAATATTCAACTACATCTGTTACATGATGCTTTGATTGCTCACTTTCAAAATAGGTTAACAAGAATGTTGGGGAGAATGGGATGTGAAATGTATTCCTAATTATTTCTGAAATGTAGAAACCATTAGAAAACTCAGCCTAACTTGTCAGCTAGCATGTTAGAGCAAAGGAACAATGCTAAGAAATATTTGAAGTATACATTCTCTTGTTTGAATTTTTATTTTCTTAATTCTCAATCTGGTTCACAAAACTGAGGAAGGTTTTTGGGTTGAAAGGCATGGCAGATGTAGGGAAATCTCTTCAGCAGCTGTACGCCATTATAAATTGATAATTCTAGGCAGATTAGTCTAAAGGAACAAAAGGGCTATGAAGTGCTAATTACACTTAAGGGCACCTGCTCACACTCTCAAATAACTTCAGTATGGTCCCATTTATGCAATGACTCTGTTTCTATCATTTCAGTTGCTGCTATGCAAGTGTAGCAAAATAGTGTCAGATAATGTTTGATTGCTCTTTAATGCTATCTGACATGATCTCATCTGACATGATCACCTTTAGGCAAATGAGAATTTTTGCTGTTGCTCTTAGCTTCAAAATAAGAATTCATCTGTGTATGTGCTGTCCCTGCCAACTTCCCTCTTTAATCTGAGTTAATAGTCCCTTCATATATAGCCTGTTCCCTTTCAGAGGCATTGAAGATACAGCCAAAAGTTAATGCATCTAAATTACCTAATGATAATTTTTCAGTGTATAAAGATGACTTTACTGAAATGGGATCAGTAAAAAGCCTACTTTAAGTCATATGCTCAATCCCAGTTGCTTGCATAATGCCCAGTTGAGGGCATGCCACCTCAGGATAGGGTCCAAAAGAGGCTGGTATCTGACCAGAGAAGGCTCCTTGGAGCTACCTGTCCAAGGATACAGAGGGGTTTGACAGTCAGTGTGCCTCTGAGATTTCAGGTCCTCTCTAGTGTGAAGAAAACAGCCTCCACCTCCTGCAAGATTGCCTTACTTTGAAGGCTGATATCCTTTCTTCCAAAGAAGGAATTCTTGAACTTTTGAGGAGCTTTTGAAGAAGATGATGTTGGAGGAAGAGCAGTACATTCAGAATTAAAGCACTGTTCCAAAGGGGAAACCTGGGTCCTATACCTGCTAGTGGTGGTCAAGCCAACACCTCCTGGCCTCTGGGGAGTGTGCTAACCACAAGGGTATAAGCATTCTGCCTCTGTGCTGAGCTGGCTTAAAGAAGGTGCTGTTTGCTTTCTTCATGCATTTATACCTTAGGAATATTTGTCTCATATAGATTACTTTATAAATCCCTTGAAAAATAGGCTGAAGCTAGCCTGAAGGCACTTGGCAGAGCCTTAGCTTCATAATAAATTATTTTGAAGAAGAGATATGATATTTCAGTGATTTCAGTAAATGTCAGTGAGGGGACAGCATTGTGACAGAGCGCCTTTCAAACTCTTGAGACAACTGCTTCACCCTACTGAAATACTGCTGTCGGGTTCCTGATGATTTTCTGCACCGTGGAGGGATTTGCAGGCAGCTCTCTGGGGCTGAACACCTTTCCTGCCTCAGTTAGTGTGAGGAAAAACTTTCCTTACTTGCAGTTAGCATGTTCAGATCAGCGTGATGATACTTGGAGCCTCTGGTACACGTGACTTTGCTAGTTTTCAGTGATGAAATGGTGGAGAAAGTGGTCAGCTTGCAGGTGGGTGGTCTCCAACCACTGCTCTGAGTTACTGGGATTGATTTGTCTAGGAGGACAAGAAACAGTATACGGAGATTTCTTTGGAGCATTTTGATACTATTTTTGCAGCAGTTCTTCAACTCTTATGTATTTCAGGGTCAAGAACATTTAGGTTGTGGTTTTGTGGACAGAGGGCTCTTTGGCTTTTGTTTGTACAATGGTTATTATAAAATGATGAAAAGTGCCAGCCATTTTGGGGCTTCAGACTCACTTTATAAATGGAGCTGTGAATAATTAGAGCTTTATAAATGGTTTCTCAAGAAAAACAATTGTCAGAAGAATAATTTTAGGGAAGAGTGGTAGAATATTCAAGTGCACGTTTTTCATTTCTTTAGAAGTTATGATTAATAGAGTTAGCCCACAGAATCTTTTATATCTGTTCCTGGCCTGCAAAAAGCATGAAGCATCAGTGTTGTCTGAAGCTATTTGAATTATAAGAACTGAACTTTGCATTTTACAAGACAAATGAACTTTACTTTTTAAATTGATTTCAGTCTGATCTTGTTCTTGTGTTTAGCCACTGACTGCAGTGTCAAGGAAACTGGATATAGTGTTTGCTTCTAGAGTGACACAATGAATTTAGCAGAATTAGGTAGAAATTTGATTGGATGTTTCAGTATTATTCACAAACTTATAACTCCTGGTGTTTTTCTCCTCTTTTTTCCCCTTGATTGGAATGCTGAGCAGTTCCCATTGATACTAGCCAGAAAGTTGATTTTCTATTGCCTCTTTCCCCCTTAATGATTTGCTATTGATATATAAAAAATGAAAGAACCATCTTTTTAACTTTTTTTTTTATTCCTACCTATTCCAGAAACACTCAATGAATTTGATTTAAACTGTGAAAAAAGTAACATTAGGCCAAAAATTTCTGTGTTCAACCATGAAGTATAGTTTAGATAAAGTCAATATACAGTATAAGCTCACACACAAGCTGAGTAGGAACTTATTTCTCTTCATTACAGTCAAAATACTGTGTTTATAGTCCTATATTTGATTGAGAGGCTGAATTTCCTTCCTGGTGAAATTGCAGGGATTTGGCAACTATTTGCAATTTCTTATCCAGCTCTGTAATATTCAGAGCTATATCAAAGTAATTAAAAATAAATATGTATCTTAGGCTCAAGTGCTGGTATGGATACCTGAGAGCATGCACCCATTCAAAGTGAAAAACAGGTGATTAAAAAATATTCTTTACACCAAATTGCTCCTTATCTTGTACTAGTGTTAGTTTCATAAATCTTGTTATTTCTATTAACTTCCACAAGTATGTGGAGCATTCTGCTACCAGAAAGTATTCATCACTTGCTCTCTACACAGATATTTTCCTCATTGCTCAGAAGAAAAACAGTTCCAATAGCTGGTAGCCCTTGATTTTCAGCTGCAGAAAACCTAAAATAATGTAAGCTGGATACCTGATTGATAACCCTCTATATTTGTTGATTTTTGTAAAATAAACGTGCCCTTTGGGAAACATGCTGTCTTCTTAATGGATTTGAAAACCATTATGAATTGCAGCTTCTCTAAATGCATTCAGGTTAGAGTGGTCCCATATCCAGCTATTTCTAGTTTAAAGTGTTTACATAAATCTTTTCTCAGTTTTGGTTTCCAAGCATTGCCTCTTTATGTCATTCCCTCAAAGCCCATGTGAGTTATGAATTCTGAAAAGAAAACAAATTATTAGAAATGGGTAAAAAACATAACTTCCACTCCCAAGCTCATAAATTATATTCTTCCTCATCTCCCTCCAGGATCAGTTCTCTTATAGGCCTGATTTTCAGTTTTCATTTTGGCTGTTTTATTCCTTGTGCTCTAGTTCGTGTGGTTTGCTGACCAAACTGACCCCCAAACCATTCTGGATGACATTGCCAACTCAGACAAAAATGCTGGGACCCGATTACCTCAAAGGTCAGCACTTCTCTCTAGGGGATACAGAACCCCCAAGGCTCAGCAAGCAAGTTCTGTGGCTGTGCAAACACAGACAGGAAAAGGGGCAGGGAAAGTCAATGAGAGGAGAAGACTGAGCCTCTGTCCTCTTCTGTGTCCAAGGAAAAACAAAACAGTTACTGTCTTTGGTACTGCCCTGCTGGTCACACCTCTTGTTCCCTTTTCACCAAGTTTTCCCCCAGTTTCCAAAAATCCAAATGTTGGTCTTCCTGCATTATTTAGAGTCAACACACTGCTTTTTTTAGCACAGCAGAATCAGAACCAGGTGTAATTTCTGGCTACCACAATACATACTTAGTCCCTAGAAAAAAAATCTAGAAAATCACTAACAGGTAAAGGAAGTCGACAACTCCTGGCTCAGAGAGACATTCACAACTGAGACACTGCAACATTCTTCACTCTCTGCCCCCTTGCCCTAGTCCAGGGAAGCTGAGCCACTGCTTTCAATTTTTTCTACTTTTTATTTACTTTTTTCCTACTTAGATATTTTGTTAATGCTTTGAAATGCTGTTTGAATTCTTCTCTATTCCCTAAGTTGTCTTGGGACACAGTTTGAAAAATACTGCTTAACCCAACTGTTTGTGTTGTGGGAGCAGAGTATCTACCCTGGGGCTAGCTGTGTTCATCTGTCATGGACCTCTGAGTTCATGGAAATGAAAATGCCCTTGAACATAATCTATGTAGGGAACACCCACATCAAGAGTAGGAAAGAAATCTGGAGGAAAACCAAAGCAATTTATCCTGATGGTTACTGTTGTTTATGTCAAATACATGAATCTATGAGCTGTTTTATAGTGTCTGTTGTATGATGAACACGTATTCTGAGAGTTTCCTTTTCAGTGTCTTGCTTTTTGGAGCAGATAACACTTTATTTGTTCTCCCTGTAAAATAATCTTATGCAGTACACATGTAATGTATTACATCCTGTAATACATATTTTAAGTTTTTCTTTATATAGCATTCTTAATACAAGTCAAAGCCAGGTAAGACATCAGTAGATTAATATTTATTTTTTTTAATGGGAATTGCTTTGCTTCATAGTCTTTTTGATTTGGAGAAAATTAGAAATTTTAACTGATTCTTTTCCTGATGTATCTGAAGAAAGAATTGATTTTGGGGGGAGTACTCTCAAGCTAGCAGCACCACATTGCTCCACCACTTGAAAATGTTGATGGTGCTCTGCTATGAGGAAAAATAAATGCAATTGCCCACTTTGAGGCTTAAGAAATACTACAAGTGAGATTTGACACCTACAGTGGCAGATGTATTTAGGGATAGTACTTAGAACTTTGGACACACAAAAAAAGAGAAACCTATGATTTTATCAAGAATTGGATAAAACTCCACTGAAGTCAACAAAGTTTTTTCTATATAACTCACTGGGACAGCAAGGTCAGGCCTTCACAGAAGCACTTCAATTTCTTGCATGCCAAGAAAAGCTCAGAGGGACCTTGTTCTGCTCAGTTAGACTTAACAGGTAATGACTAGCTCTCTTGTTTAGCAGCCAGATGTTTGCAGCAGGCATGTATTACAGAAATTTAGTATTGTGGTGGGATATAAAAGTTGCTGTGTAACACAATTCATTCTAGGACATCAGTGCTTTCCTTAATGTGCATAGATATAATTGATAATCTGGTATGTTTGACATGGTAGGTTAGAGATCAAATATGTCTTCTGGCCTTGCAGAATATGCCCACAATAAAGCGAGGGAAACTACAGGGTCAGGGCCCTGGGGAGTCCTCTGTAGAGAAGTTGCTAAGATGCTGTTTTGTTAGCTAGGTGAGAGAAAGCAATGGACCAGCAAGTGCTAGAAGCAAAGTAAAAGCACTGCAGACTATAGTACTGAAATCCTTCCTGTTGCTTGAAAGCATCTGTACATACCTAATACTCATGACACAAAGTACTTGCAAGGGTAGTTTCCTTAGAAAAGAAGACTTGATATTCCTATAGATAATTTATACTGAGATCAGTTCTGACATCAGTTGGTGTTGGTTTTCCTCTCTTCATAAAAGCAGTTTTTCTTTTATCTATTTTTGAAAAGCGAAATGCTGGTTTGGGGGATTCAGTTAATGTTGGCAGAAAAAGCTTACCATATGGCAAACTTGTCCACTGAATCACAGTTTTCATTCCCTGCTACAGTACTCATGGCAGGTATTTTAAAAATTCAGTATTATGCTGTTATTTGTTCTGGACAGCATTTTATTTCATTGTCTTGGTCGTTTAAAAGAAAAGCTGTGCTGTGGATATGTCTCATAATTAATGAAAAGTCTAATTTTTTGACAGCACAGTAGTAGGAATTCTTCCACAAGCTGCAAAGCAATCTCTGGCCTTGCTCATTTCAGTACTAGTTAATGGTACTAGTTTTACAATTCTAAACTTAATGTGTAATAAGCAGCAAAGAACCAAGATGTTTATAAATAAGTAGATCTAAGACAACTGGTTCCTCAGCCTGGAAGAAAATGAGCACAGAAGACTCTTGAAAATTATTTATCCTTAAAGAACATTTTTTTCACAGGAGGGAGATTTCATGCTCTAGAGACATAAAAGAGAGTTTAGAGCTTTTATTAGGAAAAAAACTTGCAATAAATAAGCCTTCTATGTATACTAAATTATTTCAAAAATGTTTACACATAAGTAAATCACTTGTGGGTGCACCACTTGCTTCAAATCTCCTTGATGGAAGTCTTGATATCTTTAGGCCTAAACTCCCTCTGTTTGCTGCAACCTTATCGTTCACAGGGAAGTCTAATGGTGACCAAAACCCAACATTTTATTTAAAGAAACCAACACGCAGTTAACACAAGGTATAAGATGACAGAACTAGAGTAGCTTGCTCTTCATTAGTAACATGCAGAGAAATATTCACTGTAGTATGTGTCCTTAATTTAACAGAATAGTTTTCCCAGACATTAAGTTAAAAAGGAGTGCTTTATTGACTGTAAAGCTCAGTGTCTGTATCTTAAGAGTGTAAATCTATGATTATTTTTTTTATTTTTATATCACTTGGCTCTTTTTTAATCTTTATAACTTTTGAGATATTTATGGCTTTATGGATCCCTCTGAAATTAGGAATATATACTTAGAAAGTCTGTGCTAGGTTTGAAATGAAATATCAACCCTTTATAGAAACTAGGAATAGGTACTTTATGTAAAAGTGAGAAATTCCAGGAAAAAAGCCTAAATGATTTGGTTCTAGATCATATCAAGACAGATGTCAAATATGGCAGTTAATCAAAACAAAAATGTCAGTAAAGCAGATACATGGACAGAACTTAAATCACAGCGGGCTATCACATTTTCTCTCTGCCAGTTAGAAAACTGTTTTCTCTGATTCTCATTTCTTCTATACCTTCTTGTTTGGAAAAAAAAAAAA
>VXAK01025069.1:0-18981 GCA_013399435.1 Arenaria interpres
CCCTGCCAGACCCAGGACAGGTGGTAAGCACCTGTGTGACAGCAGAGACAGAACCAACACATCCACAGCAGGAGACAGTGTAGGAGAGGACCTGGGGATCGCTATGGGTGGCTCAAGATGCAGGGAGTGAATCCCACCCAAAGAATTCCCCTCCTTAAAAGCAGCACTTTAAGATTTTTTTTTTTTAATACTGGGGGTTTTTTTGGCCTTGTTTTCCATTTTATAATGAAGGCCAGGTGCTCAGCTGAAGTTCCGGTCTGCAGTATTGAGCGTAATCAGCTATTCTATCAGAAAGTGAAAGCCTGCGTAATTAGAAGCATTATTCACTATTTATACAACATCAGCTCTCTCTCAGTATCAATATTTGGCAATTCTCCTTAGAACTATGTGGGTTTTATCCACTTTTGTAGTTTGATCAATAGGAAGACGGCCCTACTGCAAGCACTGAATTTGAAAGTCATAAAGAACTTCCTAATTAGGGCTGCTAATGAGGGACAGAAAATGAAGCTGCGTGCCCCAGTAGCTCTGGTCCCCCTTTCTGACCAGGCTGTGCGAAGCCCCCATGGGATAGAGCCAGGTTGTCCCTGGGGAACCCCAGGAGGGCTCCCATGTCCAGGGGTGCAACAGGAAGAACACAGAGCTTTTGGCAAGGTGGTTTATAGGGAAACCCAGTACCTGCTTCCTCTTATGTTGCATTGCATTTCTTTAAAACAGGATTTCCCAATTTTCTGGGACACCTTTTAGCTGCGAACGGCTGACTTGATGATTTGTAACTCTCGGGGAAGACTTGCAAATTCATGTAGAGTTTCTGCTTGACAGAAGCACCGGGTGAGATAGTTGCTGGAACGTTTGCTTCCAGACTTGGTCATGGTTGGTCCCACATCCTATCAGTCATCATTTTGTAAGTGACTCAAGCCAGCCATGCTCCAGAGATGGGTGGCCACTGGCTCCCTGCAACATCACCCCATGGAAATGGGGTTTCCCCCCTGTCCAACACCGTCTCATCATACCAAGGAGTCTCCCCCCAAAATCAGCCCCCGTTTCCTGCGGGACCTTAGGGTACCCCCTCTCCGAGGGCTGTGAACACCACAGAGCAGGGCTGGGAGGCATCTCCCCAGGGAAAGCCCTGGCCAGTGGATGCATGGGGCAGTGAGAAGTCCTTTGGGGATGTGGAAATGATTGCTGGGGGAATAAAAGCCATCATTTTGTTTCCCCCCCAGATTCCCAGCAAGCCATAGCATGAACCCCAGAGGAGGAGAGCTTGTGCTGGGCCAGCTGCCTGGTTTCAGAGCCCAGCCAGGACACACTCAGCCTGTCCCTGGATGGTTTCATGTGTCCCACTCCAACACCACCCCCATCTCCTCCCTGTGCATATCTGGGCAGCAAAGCAAAGGCTGGAGAGGCAGCTCCCTGCTCTCCATCCACAGCAGCATGCTCCCGGAGCCCCCCTCCGTGCCCACCCCCTTCTTTCCCTTCCAGCCAGACTCCTGTCAAGTTGCTAATGTCTGCTGATTAAACAAGCCTTGAATTTGAACAGTGAGCAATAAAAAGAGAGAGAGAGGCACACGGTCATCCACACAGAGTGCCCTCCAGGTAGCAATCAATGGGAGCTGGGCATGTACCAGTTCCCAAGGAGATACTCTAGCTGAACCCAAAGCTGCCCGTGCAGGTTTTGGGGAGAAGGTTGGGTCATGGGAGTAGTGGGAAGGTGGAGAGGGGGGTTAGAAAGTGCCTGAGAATGACTGAGAAAGTCTTGTTTTCCCGCCCAGTATTTCTAACAGGCTGTGGTCCCATCACATGATGGTCCATCCCACCACACCGTGGCCCCATCATCGGGTCCAAGCTCTGGCTGCCATGCTTCAGGGTGCCTGGTGAGGGGCAACCCCCTACCCCCAGCGCCAGGACATGCTCTGCTAGCATCCTCTTCAAGGCTCAGCTCTCCTCTGCACAACCTGGGGCTTCCCAAGTGTCCTGCCAACGTGGTGCACACCAACAGCACCGTGAAAAAGAGTGGGGTAGGGGCTGAAGGATTTCCAGAATGTGGTAGGGAACATGCAAACTGGCCTTAAAAAAACAATGTTGGGGGGAGCACACCTCCCCACATTATCATCCGTTTTCTAGCTGTGCTTACAAATGGAGAAAGCAGCTGGTGGCAGGCACCGGAGGGGACTTTTGGGGATGTTCCCAGATGTCTCCTTCCCTGTGAACCACAGCCTGGGTGCTGCAGCAGAGGTCGGACCCTGCAGCTGCCCAGGGAATTTTCTTCCCTTCCACCCCAGACACCCAAAACAGGCAGTTTTTCTCAGCAAACTGCCATTTCTTTGAGACCTGGAGACGCTTTCTCTGCCAGCAACAATGACAAGCTGCTAAATGGTGTCAGTGACCGTCTGTCTCAGTCGTGGTTAAAATAAACCATCATTTTAGCGCCGGTGGCGTTTCACCATATCGTCAGCACAAGGCTGGCTCAACTCAGGGATAGACATCCCTTTAATTATATAAATCAAAATAAATAAAATATCACGCCCTTGGGCCCATTGCAGAGTGTCTCGCGCCTGATAGAAAAGCACTTAAAGGCAGAGTGGTTTCGGGAAAAGGCAGCTTGGAGAGGAGGAAGGAAAAGTGATGCTGAAAGATCAAACCCATGCATGGAAGCCTGGAGGAGACCAGGAGCTGCTGATGGAGTCCGTAGCCAGGAGAGAAATTGCCCCAGCCTCCCCCAAAAAAGCCCAAAACCACAAGCAAAGAGTTGGGAAATGAGGCAGGAGCGTCTGGAAAACACCCATGATGGGGACAGGGAGGGAAACGTCCACGCACCTGCATGGGGCTGGCAGGGAACATTGCTTATCTGGAAATGAAAAAAAAACAAAAGAAAAAAAGTTGTGGCTTTTTTTTTGTTTTTTAAATCTCTTAGACTGCTTGTTTCAATTCTGCAGCCTCATCCTCAGATCTGGCTTTGCACCATGGCAGTCGGAGGTGCTTGATTGCTTTGGTAATGCAGGGCTAGCTCATTTTTCCGAATTCATTCAAACTGCAGGAAAAATTGTAGCTGTGGTGACCACCCCGGTGCCCAGCTGGAAACCGGAGCTGCTGGGGGAACGTCCCACTGAAATGGGGCTGCTTTGGCTTCTTGCTATTGCTGGTGAAAGTTAATTTATTCAGATCAAAATCTCCCAGTCTAGAGGAAGGTAGAGGAGGAGGTTGCAGCTGCGTACGCTCTTTCTCTAGGCTGTGTTTTTTGACCTCATGGCCTTCTGGCGTGGCCCTGCAGAGCCTTGTGAGTCTTCTTTAAAAGCCAATATGACCATGCTGTACTGATTGAAAAAAACATAAAATTAAAAACTTGAATTATTTTTTTTTTCCTTTAGAAAAATAAAGGGAGTCACAACAGAAATTAACCCTTTCAGAATTACCTTGGTGGAATATTTTGCCTTTTTTTTTTTTTGAAGGCAGTGAAGAGCTTACTGAAGCCACCAGCTAATTCTTCAGCTCCTCAAGACCTTGAGAGAAGGCTGGATGTATTCCCAGAAGATATGCGTTAGATCAGCTGCAAACTGTTGGCCCAGAAGTGGGGCTCACTGGGGCAGAAAGGTGGTGAGAGGGACCACTCCATCAGGTGGTCACGGTGGTTTTGTCGGGCTGTGACACCTCTGGGACTCTGAGCCGGTGAAGCGTTCATCACCAGCACATAATTGCCTTTTCTCTGATCTTAATTTCAAACATTTCTCCATGAAATTCTGTCTGTTTACATTTTCACTCCTAAAAATTTCGTATCAGAAAATGGCATAATGTCATATTTATATTAATTGGATATTCTGGGTTTACTGCTCACTCCACTGGCGGGGGGGGAGGGTCAGAAACCACATAATATAAAATATAAAATATATGTTTGTGCACAGTGTATAATTTAATGCATGAGATACACAAGATCTCCCAGCACAGAGTGTTTTAAACAACAGCATTTTAGCCTCTAAAGCACAGTGGTGAGGGAAACATTTTCCATGCTCAGTTTCTCTGCTATTGGAACATTTGTTTTTTATTCTGAATATTTCAGCACATCTATTTACCTGGCACTATATTTAGTACCACAGTACCAAGATGGCATATATAAAGATTCAATTGCAATTCCCATCTGATGTCCCTTCCCTCTCCTTTTTACCCCCTTTTTTATGTCCGCACTCTGAATTCAGCACAAAGTTGGTGTGTTTAATTTAAAAAGAAGTAAAACGCGCCAGGAGACGCCTCAGACCACTGCAAATCACCTACTTTATAGAGGCAGTAAAATTGTGTATCGGATTAAAAGTGATGCTGATCTGAAATTTATGATAACTTTTAATGGCATTATAATTTTTTTTCCCTGTGCGCTCCATCACTGAATCGTTTGGATGCACAGTGCAGCAAGATGAAATTTGTAAGGGAAGAACATTACATAGGCAAGCACCGAGGTGGAGAAGGGAGGGGGGAAAGGCAGTGGAATGGTGCAGGAGCCCCTTTTTTGGCGTGGGAAGGATGCTCCCTGTGGGGCTGGGCTGATGGGTCCCTGCGGCACGAAGGCATGGACGTGCTCAGAGCCGGGGAGTGAAATGCCACCCCCAACAAAAGGCGGTTATTTAGGAGAGCATTGGGACCCAACCATGCTGGGTGTCCCCTGCAAAGGTCTAGTGTAATTTCTGTCCCTGCCTGGCATAAATCAAGGCTTCTTTTCCCTCTGCTGGGCAAAGATGGCAGCGGAGACATCTGCCCTTTGGTTAAATATCTACCCCGAGACCACAGGAATCTCCTGCCACCAGCACAGCTCTCCAGCATCTTCTTGGTCTGCCTAGGTCAGGTCTAAGAGGCTGTCTCCAGCCAGCTCTGAGCACCAGCACGGATTTGGTGGGCAGAGACGCATGGAGAAAAACCCACCGAAACTTCTCTGTGTAAAGCTCCGGGTTTTTAAAGCATGGCTTGATCCTGTGGATTGGTGTAACATGGATCCGACCCCAGGGAGTTGAGATCCAAGGTCTACTAGACCCAGGATGGCAGCACCTCACCTGTCAAGGAGACCCCTGCTGCCCTCCATCATCCATTTAGAGACAGAAAAGGGAGTATCCAAACAAGCAAGAGGATGAGATACAAGCCCCAAAGCCAACCTGGCATCCAGGTGGAAACATCCTGGAGTCACATGCCAAAGGATGCAGGAAATGTCAAAGCATCATGGTGTTACCCTGCTACCACCTACCCTCTGCTCCGCCAAGGAGAAAAAGCACTACAGGGTCATGCAATTAAACACCCTATCTTGATCACACCCACAAGAAGCCACAAGCAATCCTTTGCCCAACTTCAGCTTTTCAAAGCAGCTCACATTCTCTAACATAAACACAGAACATCCTATACTTGTCACACCAAAATTAGCACAAATTGCTGAAGAACTGTATGCATAGATGTAAAGAGTGAGACTCTTCATTAACAGCCACGGAAGACTGAATCCCCCTTTTTTAACTCATAAAACATACTTGTGGAAGATCAAGCCCACCTGTCAGGAGCTTGGAGCTCTTCAGGAGAAACATCTCTGCATTCAAGGAACCAAAATGCTGGCACTGCAACTCCTTAAGGGACACTGGGGGATGCTGGAGGACAGGTTGGTTCGAGCAGACATCTGGCAAAAAGGAGAGCAGCTCAGCAGGGTGAATGTGTATCATGCAGGAGGTGAAAGAACAGAGACTACAATTCCCCCCAAAAGAAGGGAAAACTGCATTGATACTAGGTGTATGCAACCAGATGTCAGCTAAAAATCTCTTTAGGAACAGCATGGGAAAAAACCTGAATTATTATCCACTGGGCGTTTGCTTTGTAGAACATAAAGGAGAAAAAAAACCCAACAAAACAGTGGCTTTTCCATGCCTCACCCCCCAAGACATGGTATTTTGAAGCAAATATTGAGACAGGGGTACTGCCGTGTTAAAAGAGACGGGGGTCTGGGTGCAAGCGCAAGGACAGGGGAGACACCAGCTCTTTTGGAGAGGATTGAAGAGCCCAGGAGCTGGTGAGCCTGCTCTGCCCTGATTCGCAGTGGGCCGTTTTGCAAAATGAAGGTGCCAAAAAATCAGGAATTGCATTGTCCGCTCGGGCTCCAAGCTGGTGGCCCCCCCCACCCCAGGACCTGGCACTGAAGGGATTTTTGGGAGCCACCCTGCCTCATTCTCTGTGCAAATTACCATCCGTGTAAAATCGTGTGAGAGCGCCCTGGCTTTGCCAGTGCTGCCTTCGGCGATGGGTAGCAAAACTTCCATTTTTCCCCTCCTTCTCCACTTCATTTTTCCCCTCTCCTTCTCCAAACTCTGTGATACTCCTCCCCAGTAAAACGTTAACTGCTGTAAGTGATTGTTTTGCTGTGTTATGTGAAGTCAAAAACCTTTTTGAATTGTACTTTGCGGCGAACCTGCCTTTGAATCCACGCGTTTTATCATTCCACAGCAACACATATAATTTCAAACAAACAAGTGAACAAACCCGACGATAATGGCCTGAATCTCTTATCAGCCGGTTTTACACTGGCGTAACTCCATAAACTTCAGTGGAATTAATCTTGATTTACAAGAGAGCACAAACAGGCACCGTAAATAGCTATGTACCAATGCAAGACACTTAAAAGCAAAAGCAGTCGCACCAGACTGCCTGGCAGCAGATGAGGATGAAGGCATGAAAAAAGCTTTTCTGGTGGGCCTAATTCATGGGCACGTGGAGAAGCCCAAACAGAGAAGTTATGCCATCCAGCCACCACTGCAGAGACCATGATACTGCTCATGGAGAGGCCCCATGGCCCTACTGGTGGCCTACTGGGTGACAGCAAGGCTTGCCAAGTGGGGACACAGCCTCCTGAGGGCATGGCTGTTGAGGTGGGACAGACTGTGAGGCAGCAGCTGTGGGTTTAACATAGAGGAGATGTGGGCTGTGAGGGGTTAGGAAAAACCCCAGGTCTGTGTGTCCTCCGTGGTGGCAGCTGCAGCTGATTTTGCCTTGGAAGTTGTGATACATCATCAGCACTTCAGGCTGCCTCCACAGTGGAGCTTGTTACTCTCACTGAGACCACTGCCAATGGGGCACCTAAAAAATCCCTTGGAGGCTCCAACATCCCCCATCAGAGCCATGGGCTTCCATGGTCCCTGGGAATGCTGAGGAGATGTGACTGCCCACAGCCCCTACCTGGACCTGGCTGAGGAGCACTGTAGTGATGGCAGGGGAGTCCACATGGGGTTGTGGGCAGGTGTCCAAAGGTGCCCAAAGAGGCATCTTGGGTTATTTTACTGATCCAAGAGTCTCTGTCTCTTGGGTCAGTGGTAAATGACATGGTAAATGCCTGCATTTTGGGAAGGAGGGTGACCCTGCAGGCCAGGGGACACCTGCTCCTCCATAATGTTGCTTTGGCTACTTGTGGTATGCTAGCAGATCCCTTTGCGTGCTTCAGCACCATCCCATAGAATCACAGAATCACAGAATGCTATGGGGTTGGAAGGGACCTCTAGAGATCATCTAGTCCAACTACCCCGCCAAAGCAGGTCCACCCAGAGCAGGTTGCACAGGAACGTGTCCAGGCGGGTTTGGAATGTCTCCAGAGAAGGAGACTCCACCATCTGCATCCCCACCTGCAAAATATTTCCTTTGTCCTCCTTTTACATTGCGAGTTTTCCATGGCACAAAAAGTATCTTTGATTAATCACTACAAAACCCACCTATTTGTTAAAGCTTCAATTGCTGCAACAATATAAGAAGAAAATGTCCAAGGTCCCTCTTTCCCTTCTGGGTGTTGCCACTGTGGACCCTAGCTTGGCAGCCAGCTTCCACCCAACTGCAGGAAGATCAAAGGGTGGTGAAGTAGCAGCCCAGGCTTTATCCAATTGCTCTTATCAATCTTCATAACAAAAAGAAAACAACTCAACCATCTCTTGTGGGAAATAAATTGAGTACACTTCTATACTCGCCTACGTTCTCGTTTCTTCAAGAATTAGCCCTATTGATGAGGCCCAGGTGAAGAGCTCCAGAAGCAATTAAAGCAAGTGCTGTACCTCGAGGTGTACCTTGATAATATTTCTGTTCTCCTCTTTTCACGGTGTCCTTATCTTGCACCAGCATCAACGCG
Source organism: Arenaria interpres (assembly GCA_013399435.1). Classification (NCBI taxonomy): domain Eukaryota; kingdom Metazoa; phylum Chordata; class Aves; order Charadriiformes; family Scolopacidae; genus Arenaria; species Arenaria interpres. The sequence goes on from VXAK01025069.1 coordinate 8,117, forward strand.
AGGTGCATTAGAGATGATGCTTCATAAAGGAAAGCTGCACTTCACACCGAGAAAGCCTTGATCCAAATGCACTTCAATTAGCAGAGTGCAGGTCCCAGGGACTCCTGGGCAAGCTGCAGCTGTAGAGATTAAGACAGAGGGATGCCTCGGAGTCAGGGAAGAGGATCCAGGGTGGAGTTTGCTCTATTTTTACATCCTCCACTCCCCGTTTTGGCCACTTCCCAGTTGCCCTGCCAAGACCACTGAGCTGAGGAACTGCCTGGAGATGGACTGGAAGCCCCAGGTAATGTATTCCCAGGCCCATCAGACCTGTCAGAGCAGACACTAGATCTTCAATCAATGAGATCCGAGGCTTAACCTCATTTAAACCTTTTCTCTACAAAGGTCAAAACTTATCTGGCTGCTGAGACCCCCCCCCGCTCCTACACCTGGAAAGGAAACATTTTGCTGTTAATTAATTCATTCAGATGAAACCAGCAAAAATGTCAATGTAACAAATTAGACACTCATTGATTATTGGACTAAAAAAAAAAAGAGTTAATTGTTCTGTTCCTGAGAAGAGGGTTAGGCAGGTCTTTAAAGTGATACACTTGTGCAATACTTTATTGCTCGTGGGGGCTCTGAATTCAGCACTGGGATTGTAAAAACGTGGTTAGAAATTCTCTTGGTCTCTTATTCCTTTTTTCTGTAAGGAGAGCTTGCAAAGGGCTGGTGGTGCATCTTTCCACTGCTCTAACACATCCCATGGACCCAGCCTGGCCCCCCTTTCTTGTTGGTGCTGCTGCTAGGGCAGCTCGGAGGGAGCAGCGATGCTTTGTAAGGGCAGCTGTGCAGAAGCAGGCTGCTCCCCGCTCTGTCTTGCTATGGTTTGAGGAACCCACAACAATTTATTGTCATTTAGACAATTATTCTCTCACCTGATGACCCTTCCCCACCCAGGAGGGGGAATCGGAGAAAAAAGGAAACCTGAGGGTTGAAATAGGAACAGATTTAAAAGGACAAGACTAAATAATTAACATTAATAATACTAAAGAGCCAATATTGATCCTGATGCCAATATAAAATATACAGGATTATACTCAGCCCATTCCATCCCAGGACGCCGTGCACTCCCCACAGGGACAGCCAATGTGGGACCCTGCGAGTGCTGCGGCTTCGGGTGGAAGGGAAGGGCTCAGGACTCCAGCACCGGGGCAAGGAGTTCTCAGGATCCCAGCCATCAAGGGGGAAAGAGAGAGAGAGAAGAGAGAGAAAGAATTCCTCAGCAAACTTTCTAATTTATATTGAACATGGCATTCTTGGTATGAAATAACCCTGTTGGTAGCTTGGGGCAAGGGCCTGGGTCTTGCTCCTCCTCGTCCCCGCACCTGGCAAGTTTGAAACCCTGAGACCTTGAAACTCACACCCCAGAGCTGGCTATAAAGTGAATATTTTCACCTATTCAGACACTAGAGTCTTCTAAAAATGCAGTTTTCCCAAGCATTGGAGGAGGCCTTCCTGAAAAGTTAAATAAAAGAGACATTAGTCCTATGTCACTCAAACCAGGACATGTCTCCAGGGAAAAAAGGGCCACCAATGAGCATCATCCTTGGGAAACATCAAGAGACAGAGGAGCTGGACATCACAGAGCAGCAAATGCTGCCCATGGGCCAGCCAGCAGCTGAGTCCTGGAGGAAAACAGCTGAACTCACTACCCCAGTGTCCTGGTTTGGGGTAAAACAGAACTCGGACCTCGACACTCAGCTATGACCTGCCCCAGGAGCCACTGAAGGTTACCAAAGACTAAGAGAAGCAATTCCTGGTCAAACACTATGGAGCTAAAGGTTCTGCAGAGACACAGATCTGATGAAATCACAACAGGAGGTGCCATCTGCCAGCAATACAGAAATGTTCAAATTAATATAATGCCATCCAGGGCTGAAATTCATATGCCAGCCCCAAACTGGATGAACAGCATTCCCTTCTCTCTCCTCTTCCCAGGCTCCAGTGGTGACTTTGTTCACGTACAACACAATAACAGACAGGATGGTGTAGCAGGAGGGTGAAACAGAAAAAAAACCCAGACGCTTTAAATTTGGTGCAGGGTGCAGGGCTAGTGACTGAAGCAGGATTCAAAGGGCAATTTTAGCAACATACGACGAAGAACAGTTCAAGGCAATGGCAATGACATCTGAGGACTCTGTTTTTAAAATCGCAGTGTGGTCACTGTGAGGAGCTGATTGAAATTGTGTATATTTTAATCAGAAATCTGGATTGTGGATTAAATTTTAGAAAGAAACCACATAGCAGTATTTAATTAATCAAGGCTTTAAGTGACCTAAATGAAAATACTCTCTAATGATGGCTGGCTTAAGTCAGTTTGTACTGATGATACGTATTATATTTCCTATATACCAAAATAATCGCAATTAGTTCCCTACCTAGAAAAGTCACTTTGCCCTAGTAAAGCACATTTAGAGCAATTCTGAAAATACAAAGTGGGTGTAAAGGCACAAGGCCCAGCAGTCAGTCAGCGGGCAGTCTTGTAGCCTGGAGGTGACTAAGGCCATACAGAAGGGGTTGTAACCCCAAGGAGATGTGCCCTGAGCCCAGCACATGGTACGGTCAGCCCCACTGTACCTTCAGAAAATACATCTACATCCAAAGGCCACTCCTCATGTTGCCAAGAGCCCCCTTTCAATAAGCTTCTTGCTGTTTTGAATATAACCAAGCCTCCGTGGGAATAGAAAATTTTTGCCTTTGCCCAGAGAGCAAGGGTTGAGCCTTCACAAGAAGAAAGTCTTCCACATGGGGGCATCTCCATTACCTTCCTCCCAGAGAGAGGTCCTGTGCTGGGTGCTGCCGACAGTCGCAGATGGGTCAGGCACCCCCAGGGTTCCCTCCTACCACCCCATTTTTTGTGCAGTCACACACTATTCTACTATCCCAGCACACACACCTCCTACACTATGTGAAACTCGCACAACGCCTCTCACCTTGCTGTATTAAATAGTCATCTTTTGACATCTCTTATTTTTAACTGGCTTTTAATAAACCTACAACATTTTTGCTTTCCCTGACAGCAATAGGAGAAAACAACAATTTCTCCTATCAATTCCAGACCCCTCTGAAAAAGAGCATGACTACAGTTTAGTTTATAACTACAGCAGGCATGTCCTAGGGTAACAAGGATATGATGAAACACACGCTTTACAACCGAGTTTAAAAAAGAAAAGAAAAAGAAAGGCTACATTCAATGGCAGAAAAAATTGATTTAACCACATAAAATATTACAAGCAAAAATCAGAGGTTAGAAGTAGAGTTGAAATGCAAACCATTACCTCCATTATCCAAAACAGGCTGTTTATTTACAGCTAGAAACTGTAGAAATGACTTGGCTTAATTGTAATTAAAACCTTTTGGTATCTTTAGAGCACCAGAAGTGTTCCACGCAAAGGTAGCAGGGCCGTGAGGCTGAGGAGATGCTACGACTTAGAACAAGGACATCTTGGGCTGCAAGGAGAACAAAACAAAACCCTGACAAACATGATATTAGGCTAAAGAACAATTCCAACTGTGGCAAGAAAAGAGGGTTTGTAATTGAATTTGCAAAAGGCCGTACAGCAAAACTAGAGCTAAACTATTTGCAACATGCATTAGCTGAAAGAGGCATTTCAAGTGGGGAAGGATCATCTGTTGGGAAAGGCTCAGAAGCCGTCTGAGCTTTTCCCTCAGAGCTGGCATCGAACAATCCCCTCCATCTCCCTGGGACGGCGCTGCCGCCCACCTGGGAGCAAGGGTGAAGCTGATCCCTGCTCCCTGGCTTTTCTTGGACCGTATTGACATCCACACAGATGGCAATGTCCTCCCTGAGGAGCCTGTGTGATGGGCCTGTTGGGATTGACACAGGTGCAAGATAATAATACAGGAGACCTTGTTGAGTTATAGGTGCCTCTGCAGCCCCCAGCCCTCCCACCAAGGTAAAGGTAGGAGCTGTGCTTGCAAATTGTTATGAACATCTTCCCATTGCTGAAATAAACTCTTCAAGCAACCGCATTGCTGAGAGAATTGCCGAAGGCAGTCTCTGTGAGGGCAGAAAATCTTCATGGAAGGGTGAGGAGCTTTATTTTTCATTTATACAATCTAAAAAGCAGGCACAGGTCTCCAAACAAGATAAGCTGAGCTCTACCATATTACGGAAACCCACTCTTTAGCACCAGAGTCTCAGCAGCCACAACCCATCCAATCGCCCTGTGGCATCAGCTAAAGCTCAGAAACAGAAAGCACTCCATACAACCCTCCATCCATGGCCAGACCACCAAGCATCCTGGTGATGCACTTCTACAGTTCTCCCGAGTGACCTGGGACCACGCACAGCCTCCTGGCACAGAAACCCTGGTAGCTCCCATGGTGACATGCTGCCACCTGCAACCTCACTGCAAGGGTTTCCCTGTGCAACAAAATAGTGCCAGAAAGAGATGAAGAATAGCAAGAAATGGGTGTGCTGAAGACAGATACCAGAGCTGGGTGTTCCCTTTGTGCACCATGGCCAAACTGCAGATCCATGCAGATATTTAGTATTTCCTCACCTGCACCAGCAAAACCCCAGCAGAATCCCCCAGGAACCTAGAAACTGTGGGAAGGAGACATGGATGTCCCTCAACAAGATTCTTATTAAAAAAGGCAAAGAAAAATGAATGAGCACAAGAGTTTAGTGATAGTCGGAGCAGGTCAGCATGTGTTTAGGCTGAGATGCATCACTTGGAGTTTGAAAAGTGCATGTCTTACCTCTTTTAGGCATGATTTTTTTCCATTGTCAAAGGCAAAAGACAAGTCCTTCTGGTGAGCAACTCTACCCACCAAGGGACATGCAAGGGAGACAGGAGGTGCACAACATGGCTTGCACCAATGTGATGTACTCCCAAGAGGTCCTTGTCCTTCAGTACTGGTCCCTCCAACCTGTTCTGGATAATACAAGGCATTCAGAAAAAACATAAGTATGCCAGTTGCATCTGCACATTAAACCAAGAATAAAGCTTCAGCTGGGGCTGTATCCAATTCTTTGGCACAACAAGGATGGGAAAGGACACACGGATGGCTGGTTCACTAACCCACGCTCTCCCTGCCAGAGAGCTGTGCCAGAAGTTATCAAGAAAGCTGCAAAATGAAAGCATGATATGCCGTGGTAATTATGTGTGCTTGGATATATTTTTTTTACAAGTGTTATGCCTTTTAGTAAATATTCCTTAGCATCTATGTTGTCCCATTACAGTGCAGTTAGCTGTAAAAATGAGCGCCTTGTGCTTATTAACTCTATCATGGCCATCCCCAGGGCAGCTGCAAGAGGGGTGAAAAGAGCTGTGAGGTTTGGAGGTAACAAGGAGCCATCTGGTAGTGGCACGAGAGAAAGTTCAGTGGCATCAGTGAGTAATCTGTGTCTTTTCAAGGGTGGCAATTCTAACATCGCTCAGCGGTTGCTCAAAGTAGATTTTCCCCACCTAAAGCAAAGAAAAAAAAATTTTCATCAGATCCCTCCAAAAGAGAGACGTCTTTTGGATGTGCCACCCACTCCTGACCAGCAGCTGTCATTGTCCCCTATACCAATGACACAGGTTGCGCTACCTTTGTAAGGAGCTTTGAAAACTTCTTCCCCTGCATATTAATTGTCATCTGTTTGAATAAACACACAAGCCCGTTGACTGGAGGTGCGTAAATATTTACAGGGCGTGCCCAAGGAGGGTCAGAAACCAATATATCACCTGAAGGAAGAATACATGCTCAGCGACCGTAAAGACCTGAGCTCGCATTTGCCCTGAGCAATTACAGTTAAGTAACTGCAATATGAGCACATATTTAAGTACTTATGCAAGGAAAAGGGGCTGATGACCTCGATTATATTTGCATTGTGTTTCCTGTTGTTAGCACTTCCTTGGCGGAATTGCTGCAATACATCTCGGGACTCCAATTTCATCTGTCAGCACCAGGAGACTGCAGCCAGCCTTTGGAGAGGTCCAAAAAAATGCTTAGAAGTTGAGCTGTATTTCTTCTTGTACAGCTCTTCTCTCCTGTCTCAGCAGCTGCTCGTGTCTCCGTCCTGCCTTGTCGAGGAGATCGGCAGAAGCAAGTTTGCCCCAGATGGCCTCTGGCACTCAGACATCACCCGCAGCAGATGGACCACCACAGCTTCAGCTGGTTGGCGCTGTTCAATGGTTATCTGAAACAACACTTTTCAGAATCGCTCGATCGCTGTTATGTAACAAAAAAAAAAATAATAGGGGGCTTATAAATTTTCTGTTGCAAGCAAAGCTGCAACAATTTCGTAGCTGCCCCTTGGGGGAGGCAACATTTTGTATTTTGCATTTTGCAGACAATTATAAATCTAGCTATTTGTATATGTGTTTTCACCTGAGGACTCCACGCAGGTACACACCCAGAGAAAGGTAAATGTCATAAGGTGAAAGACTAAGAAGTTGTTAAATGCCATAATTAGGGTGTTTGTTTTCTCATGCCTAAGGCTGGAGAGAAGGACTTCAGTTATGTACTATTTCCATGCTGTTTACCTGTTTTACTCAGCACACAGGACGCCTGGGTTGGGAATGGCAAGGTTGTTTGCAGATGGTGGGGTCGGCCTCTTTGTAGTTCATTTCCAAGGCAAAAGTTCCTCCACTTCTACCTGCAGACCCCTCTTCATGGTTTGGGGTTGTCTTCACAGAGCTATGCCCCAGCGCACAACAGATAGAGGAGGGGGTTCTATGGGTGCTTCCAAGAGCCCTTTACATGATTCCCTCTTCCTTGCCATCGAGATGAGGTTTGACTTGCTTTAATTTGAATGAAAAGGTAAAAAAATTCAAGTGTTGTCACGGTTAGTTGGGGCACCCATTTGGACAAAGATGAGGGTGCCTCAGGCTTGGAGGGAAGACGCGTTCATCTTCCCAGCTCCAACTCTGCTTCATGGGTAGACCCCATCCCTTGTCACTCCATGACTCACCTCCTTTCCCAGCGTGGGAACAGTCACTTAGAGCACTCTGCCCTGAAACGTGCATCCAGTCTCAGGGGAAATTAACATTCCCAATTTTCTCGTTAACGCAAAATGTTCGTCTCCTGCCAGCTCCACCAGCGCAGCACAGGGTGCCATCTCTCAGAGGGCCCGCTGCAATACGGAAATCTCCAGATGCCAAGAGATAAGAACAGCTGGACGTGCTCAGAAGAGCACCAGTACCTGTGTCACCACACACTCACGGATGCCAGAAGGAGATGCAGAAAACCCTAGGACAGGCTGCCATGAAATAATCTTCCTTAAGTCCTGGAACGTGGAGCTTTATATCTTTTGTAACAGCTTTTTTTCTGCGTAACATAACTGGAGAACTTGGATGCAGCAATATCTTGGGGCAATGAATTCCCTAAGCTATGTATGAATTGCTCACAAAAGTGCCTTTTTATCAGTTTCAGTTCTGTTGCCTTTCAAGTTTATTCAGTGTCCCTTTGAATGAGACACTGTTGTAATTGTCTAAAAAATAAATTTGATTGCCTGCTTGACCTTCTTTATGCCGTTTATTACAGTCGTTTCATTTGCTATTCATTCTCTCCTGGGGAAAAAAAAAAAAGCCAGAGACAATATCATCACTATATCCACACTTGGAAGGGTTTATATTGCCTGACTCTAAGCCTTTGTTGTTTCCTTGTTTCATATTGGATGTGGCACAACCAGAACTTCACACCAGCTCGAGCCCACACTCAGCAAAGGCACCGCCAGCTTCATCACCAGGTATGGCTTTTTTTTTTTTTGTAAAACAAGTCATAGTTTCTTGCTCCTTTTTGTCATCAGGAAAGGAATAGAGAATAAAGGAGAGAGCACTGCAGTGATCCTGTACCAGCCCTGCATTGTGAGTGATGGTGCAGATCTGCTCCCACTTCACAAGGTCCCGCAGAAGATCTGGAAAAGATACAGAGGAGGGTAACACTCTCATGGAAAAAGGTCTGGGAAGGCTTCTGTGCTTAAAATTGATGACTGCAAAATTGGTCATATCATCACTATATCCACACTTGGAAGGGTTTATATTGCCTGACTCTAAGCCTTTGTTGTTTCCTTGTTTCGTACTGGATGTGGCACAACCAGAGCCAGGAAGAATTGGTCAGAAGAGAACAAATAGGCAGAGATCATTAACTCTTCTCTAGAGCCAGAGCTTGGGCATAGGCACCGAAGCTGGGGGTCAGTGCAGCTATGAGACATCAGCTTTCCCCCCCTCCACAGGCATTACCTTGCAATTGCTGATCCCAATGTCATTCACTAGGGTAGTGTCCAGTTCCCCTGTTCTGGTGGGTCTTCTGAAGGTCAACAATGTCCACAGCCAACTGCCCAACTTCATTATGGATGCCTGCAAAGTCAAATACTCATGAAGACCAGTCCTGCTCCGGCATCTTACTCTCTACTGACACTGAGTGCCAATCACTTCTTCCAGTCTTGAAGTCCACTTCTAAACAACACAATTTAATCCCTCAATCCATCAGTGTAGGGCATCTTAGTCACCTGTTTGACTCCTGGTTTGGTATACTTAAAGACTTCTGCTCGGACCTGCCTTGATTTCCCTCCCACTAGCTGATTTCCCTTGTATTTTTCAAAGGGTTTTGGTTTCAAAGGTTTCTTGGTCCTGCTTTTGGACACTGTGTCGGCCTATCGGCTGGCACCGAGTTCAGCCTTGCTGGGTAGCTATTCCCAGCAGCATTCTTTGAGTAGTTTAAAGCTCAGTGTGACTGTGACCGTGCTGCCATACGGATGCTCACACATCCCGGTAGCCCTGCTGCCTTCCTCCCACCTGCACCCAACAAGGACTTACTACCATTCATGTCATAAACGTTTTGCTGAGCACAACTGTGTTATCATCGCCGTCCTCTACTGAGTCACCCACGAGCTATTTCCAAAGCTGTTGTCCCCCCGTGCGTCCCCCCCCTTCTTTTGTTTCGTCATTTTCCACTCAGGCACAATATTTCTTCCTGGCCTTGGTTGGAAATGAATGGTATGAAATAGCAATGAATAACCAGGCTTCTGCAGGGGGGTGTGTGGGATGGGATGCGGTCCAGGACCTGCCGAAGTGCTTCCCCGATTATTCGAGGGAGTCGCTGTTCAATGACAGGCACAAAGCCCTTCCTCTAGGCTGGGTGCATTCTCCCTGCAGCGCTGGGAGCCCTTGCCAGCTTGAGAAATGAGAGACTGGGACTCAAAAGAAGTAATCTTTTAAAACATAAATGGCCAAGCTGATTTACTTCCAAATACGGAACAACAACAACAAAAAAATTGCTGTTGGGCAGGGACCTCGTTTGCCAAGCTTCAACAGAGCAAAATTTTACAGCAAAGTTATAACCACTTTAAATACCATTGTCTGTTTATAATGGAAAAGCTGGCAGACTGTTAGCTGAGACGGCTCTTCCAAGTGATGCTTTACCATGATGCACGCTCCACGTATGCGACAAGTCGAAAGTCCACGTGATGAATTTTGAATTCACGTGATAAACCCCATAAAACAATGCTTAGGCGCTTCCGCCACAGTTTTCCCAGATCTAGGACATTTCCAGAATTTCCTCTGATAGTTCACTCCCCTCAACCAGTCACCTCACTTCAAGAGTAGTCTGCCAAAGTCACTTTTTTTGCCTCCCAAGGCTGTGAAATTCCCTTCCCAAAGGAAGTAGAGGAGCAACAACCGTCCTGAAATGCCCAGAGCCTTAAGAAAAAAGAATACTTAGATTATGGACAAGAGACCATACCCCAGGGAAGCCAAATTTGAATGAAGTGTTGATGAATGGGTGCATAAAGCCCTACTATTAGCAACACCAGAGGGACATCTCAATGTGTGTTACTACTGCCTCCTCCTTGGAGGTGCTGGAGGTGTAGACTAGCTGAATCGGGTCTGCAGAAGAAAGCACAGATTTAGGTGTCACAGTTAAATGACCCTTCTGAGGTCTCTGGAAAGTGTTAAATCCAGCCACTGATTTCTGAAAAAAATCCCTTTGGGGCTTTTCACTTGGGGACCCCAGAACAAAGCCAACCCCAAACAGTCTCTTCAGCAAATCTTGGCCAGGACAAGCAAATCCAACGGGGCGTGGGATGCAGAAAAAATAAATCTGATTATGTTTGCATGGACTGGCTTCAGCGCTCTCTTACATTGCTCCTCTGCCGTGTTTTTTATGTCCCTCTGGCAAGCTAAGCTGTACACCAGCTTTGTAACGGGGAGCTGGGTTTGGATGGAGTCTCCCACGCCATCCCAGTGCGAGCAGGGTGAGGCAGGGCTCAGAGGGCGGCCCCCAAGCGTGATGAAGCCGATGAAGAAGAGCCACCAGCCCATTTCTTCTCCCTGGGGCCTGAGCCTGGTTGGGTTGAGTGCGGAGCATGTGCGGGTTTTGGAGAAGCTGCTGGGGTGCAGCCTCCAATGGCCTCATTCGGGAAGTTCACAGGGAAGCCGAGAAAGCTGTTGCAAGCCTCCTGCTTCGTTTGCATTCATTTCCTTCCCAAACTCTCATTACCCGAAAGAGAAAGAGAGAGAGAGAGAGCGAGTGCATTCAAGTGGAAATGGTTGGAGTGCACTTAGAGGAATTTAGCCAAAAGGAAAAGGATAGATGATGGTGGCTTTTTTTAATTTTTTTTATTCTCTCCCAAAAAAAAAAAAAAAAAAATCCTCCAGAACTTAAAACTGTTTTAATCAGCTGAAAAACATACGTGGGCTTTACAGCTCTGAGACAGCTTGCACAGGCTCTGATAAATGCCTATCGCTCATTTGCATACGCTAACAGCTACACTTTAATCAGCCTCCTAATCCCTGATGATATTAATGAATTTTTTTTATGCTCTCTCTCTCTCTTCTCTTCCCCCCCCCCCCCTCTCCTCTTTTCTTTTT
>VXAK01025069.1:18991-21491 GCA_013399435.1 Arenaria interpres
TCTCTCCCCCCCCCCCTTTTTTTTTTTTTTTTTTTTTTTAGTATCATGTTTGCTAATTCAAAACCGATCAGCGGCTTCTGTGTGCCTTTTTTTATGCAGGAAATAATGGGTGAGCTTGGTACTCCTGTTATCCTGCTCTCACAAATAATTAAGACTACAAAGGGTACAAATCAGTCTGAATGCACGGCACAAAGGCTCAAGCTATGCAAAGGTCTTTTTCTCTCTCTCTCTCTTCTCTCTCTCTTTCTCTCTTTTCATTTATTCTCTTCTTCTGACAAGAGGTGGCTTAGAAAGATACTTAGCAAAGCAATGAACTGGTCACTCCCAAAAAGCAAGAATTTCCCAGCCATTTTAAATGTTCATGATACACATATGGACTTATTTTTTTTTTAATGTTCGCTCGCTCTGTTACTCGTTGCATCTTGCTTTTGGGGGAGGAGGCTGCCTGCTGGAGAAATCTTCCACTGAAATGCTTTACCTTTGTTTTGGTGGTTCTGCTTTTCTCCTTGGGAGGGCTTGGCATGGAGGATGCCACAGATTTTGAGGGAGGAAGACCTTGAAAGGTCTTTCTTGTATATGTCATCATGGGGGAAAGGAGCAGAAGAACAAATGAATCCATTTGATGTGAAAAACTGGCTGCAGGAGACCAAAGGCAGGAGAATTTATCCAGCTCCAGAGCAGATCAGAAGCTCTAGGTGTGTTATGGTATTAACCCAAGATCCAGATTACCCAGAGACCTCATCTGGACTCCCAACCCATTAGACAATTTCCTCCTGCTCTGGCCAAGGACAACTGGTAGATCCAGCTGCTTCAGTCATCCAGGCCCTTCTCTTCTCCTGTCTACCCTTGAGTGCAACCATGAAGCTTCAAGTTGAAGTGGAACTTGCATGAGACCCACTTCAAGTCACCTCTACAACTCTACCGGAGTGACCAACCTACAAGAGATCCTCCATTTGGAGCCCCCTCTCACCTCAAAATTAGATTCACTAATAATCTCAAGGCCCTTTATTTCACTCTCACCTCAAAATTAAATCAGGTATAAAACCTTCTGGATTTTGCAGAGAGCATGGAACACGTTGCTCCAGAAACTTACAGGCAGCCAATAAAAGTGCTACAGACTGTGATTAATTTGCCCAAGCAAGTAAGACTCTCAGAAAAATATTTTCTCAATGTATTTGGTGACAAAGAGAGGGATCCAAGTAATGCCATGCGCAATAATATCGAAAACTACTATTTAGTTTCCATAAAAATTATGCACCATATGAAGTCACACTGACTTCAACAACAACTGAGTCAAACAGCAGCTCAACCTGAGTGGGTGACAAAAGGAGACATACTGAATGCACGTAGAAACTAACCAACTTGGTCAACAGAAAATAGTCACTAAAACAAGCAAAATCAGGATTTGAATAAACAAAAAAAACCTCCCTGCAGCATCTAAAGAAAGCCTGCAGGCATGCCTGAAATGTGCAATACTAGACTTCCAAACTCAAGAGGATTTTCATATTAGGAAGCTGGGTGACGTTGATGGAAAAGACGCAAAATTTCCTCAGTAGTTGTTTTAGGAGCTGCAAGCAAACATCTCTGTAGGGTAGGTCTCAGCACGAACATAACATGTCCAGATCTCAGAGGATTAAGATGAGACTGACACAGCAGCAGGTGATCCAATGTTTAAGATGACCATGAGCACTGACAACAAGAAAACGCTTACATTCTCTAGTAGCACTTTTGCAGTTAGATGGATGAGGGCAGATGAATTAAGGCAGGTAGAAGTTTTCAACAGCAAAGGAGCTTCGCTAGCTCCAGGAAAAGCTCAGACCATCTTTGAAAACCTCTGACCAGGAGGTTTTTTGGAAATTCCTGAGAACATCCTGTTTTTTGTCTAATCATACTGGTATTGCAGCAATGAGAGAAGGTTAGTCACTGACCAAGATCCCTTGGGCATGGCTTACTACAAATGCTGAACATAATGATCTCTCCCTGAAAAGAGGTCCAGGTAAGCTAATATCTTTTTTCTCACCGTGAAGGGGCACCGCTGAACGTTCCTTGAAGATAGTCCAAAGCAACTCAAAGATGACTGAAAACAGAGTATGGTTTGGTGTAAAGAGAAACTGTCAGAGAAGCATCAGCACGGGAACATTCTGAGGTTAACAGGGAGCTGAAGACCCAAGGTCATTTTGGTCACAGCTGTCTTGCAAGATGATATCTGAGCCACTGGCTAAAACACACCAAAAGCTATGCTCGCACTAAAACCGGAATACTGGCAATTGTTTTAGATCACAAGTATTTTCATGAATATGTTTATGGGAAGAATTCAATCAAGGTAGAAAGAGACCATAAAGCACTAGGAGCCATAGAGCAAAATCCATTGTACAATGAGCCACCTGGACTTCAGAAAAATGTAATGAAATTGCAAAAGTACTCATTAAATGTGAAATACAGGCCCAGTAAGGAGCTTAGCAGATATGCTTTCAAGAACACCTATAAATAATGAAAGCAA
>VXAK01025069.1:26491-82655 GCA_013399435.1 Arenaria interpres
AACAGCCAGGCAGATGTGGTGCCAAGGTACATGGGTTAGTGGTGGTTTGGGCAGCATGAGGTCGATGGTTGGACTCAATGATCTGAAAGGTCCCTTCCAAGCTCGGCAATTCTATGATTCTAAGAGTTGAGAAGAAATAACACCCACTTCCTGATACCACCTTTTCTGGGCAGCTGGGTTTAACAAGATTTGTTCTACCTTGAGCAGAAGGCCAAGACAAGTGTTTTGCTGAACACAGGTGGATTCTGGTAGATTTGCAACAAGAAATGGAGTGAACCAGAATGTCAACAGCAGGGCAAAGCAACCTGTGTTGTGCAGCTCCTCTCTCCATGAATTCAAAATCAAAAGGATTCACTGCTGAGGTGTCAGGGGGTGGCCTTTATGCATATATCTAACATTGGTATAACCCCCTTTACAGCCTAGTAAACCATACTGGTAGAGTCAGAGTGATAGAACTCAGCCAAAACGAGACACGCATCTGGTGAGACGAGTCATCATTGACTATTTTGGCTACATCTTCATGAACTATAAAAAAGGGGTCCAGAGCGACCAGCTGAGATGCAGACAGGAACAGTTTAGTCACTCAGAGGAGGGCAAATGATCTAGTGCGTATCCCTAGATCTCGTTGTCAGCAAGATCAAAATGCAAGTCCAAATCCTCAGGTGATGTAAAGCATCATCATGCCTGTGAAGTCAACAAGAGCTGCCACAGTTTCTGCCAGCTGAGCATCTGGCTCTCATGGGACTATTGCCACCCTGACATTGGATTTCTACTATTTTTACACAACTTAACTTCTAGCAAACATGGAGTTCATCAGATTTGTGATCCAGAAATTCCTGTGAAAACATCTGAATTTGATATTCATATATTCTTGCATTTGGCTAGCTGAAACTTGAAGCAAAGTAATAAAAAGAATTTTTAAAAATTAATTTAAATAGCTGAGGTCATCAAGGAATAAGATCTGGCTTCTACTGTTCCTTCCCCATCATTTCAGCAAGCTCAGTGACTTGCCACGCTGTTAGAAGAAATGCCAGTTAGATCGGACACTAATTTAAGTTGCTCATTCCTCATTCTACAGGTTCCTGTATTAAAGTGAAGCTGCTTTTTGAGATGAAAGAGGGAAGGTACCTCAAATGGAGGAGAATGAGAGAAATTCCTGACCACTGGCCCCTTGCAGGGCTCCAACAGCTCGGAATAACTGCTGACCTCAGTACAATTAGGACAAGTGAGGCAAATGCATTGCAATATCAGACGTTGTACTCATAAATAGTTATAGAAACATGATTAGCAAATTTGGTTATAAAGCCACTTGGAAATTTTTTTTCTTTATTGTATCTTGACTGAGATTGGTACCGTGACTCATTAAAGGCAAATTGCTTTTTCTCAGAATCTTTTCTAAGAAAGGCTGTACTTTTCCAGGGCAAGCATTGCATAGACTGCCTTTTTCAAAATTTGAATGTTGGGTGGTTTTTTTTTCTAATAGTACTGTGTCTGGAATGGGTGGCCTATTGTAGTCAACTGTACACCACCGTTTCTATTCATTAACTTCTCTCTGAAATATCTCAGATGGGAACTGGGGACAGGAACTTTAAACAGTGCTGTTTGAAACAAGCAAAGATAGCCAGATCTTAAGTTGATATAAGTTAGAGTAACTTCACTGAACTCAAAAAGGCTACAAGCCCATGTGCACTGAAGGTTTTCCCCATAACTCTACCATTCCAGCCATCAGGAAACTTTCAAACATCCTGCAACTACCTACCAGCATAAACCTCCATAGGGATAGATAGCGGTGTAGGTAGGACTAGGCATGTAAACATCATGAAGACTAACCAAATTAATGCTCTAAAGAATTAGAAGTGCTCATAAAACTTTATTTCATCTCCCCTCTTCATATGCCTGATGCTCCTGATCCAAATTGTGTTTTCTGGAGGATCCTTGCCTCACTTAGTGCATGCAACAGTGGTCCTTCAATCGGCAGCAATTCAATATTCTTCTGAGTTTTATCTGCCTCACAAGTGGCCCCAGGTCCCTCTTCCCGTATGGCATTCAAGCCCTCTGCCAACTACAAAAATAATCATTTCCAGTGAGGTGTCTGCATTTGCAGAGCTCAAGAAAAAACAAAAAACCTAGACAAAGTAGTCTAGCTGGAAACAATTTTTGACACTACAGCCCAAGCAACTCAGCAATTTTGACGTGACTTGATAAGCTTTGGGACAGCTCTGACAGGACCAGAGGAAATGGTCTGAAGTTGCGGCAGGGGAGGGTTAGATTAGATATTAGGAAGAATTACTTTGCTGAGAGGGTGGTCAGGCACTGGAACAGCCTGCCCAGGGAAGTGGTGGAGTCACCATCCCTGGAGGTATTTAAGAAACGTGTAGACGTGGCACTTCAGGGCATGCTCTAGTGCCCAGGATTGTCGGGTTGGGTGTTTTGGGGGTTTTTTGTGGGTGTGTGTATGGTTGGACTCAATCTCAAAGGTCCCTTCCAACCAAGAAGATTCTGTGATTCTGTGAAATAAAAGACTCAGGGGGCAGATTTCCCCAGCTTTAGCCGGAATCCTTGGAGCCAGGCTAAAAATGATGCTTCTAATGATGGCTCCCCAAAGTAGTTCCTAATCTCGGGACTCTCACCTCAACCCACTTCTGATCTCAGGTGAGGAGGAGATGTGGGCACACAGGGCTGTGGCCTGGCCCTGCAGACTTCCAGTCTGGATGAGAAGCTGTAAGACCTGCCAAGGATTTAACCACCCCACTGTATAGATGGCCACCCTTTCCCCATCCACCTTCCTTGTATGATCTCTTCTGTATTTCACTACTACCTCCGGCCATCATGGCAGAAAGCCCTTATTCCCACGCAGCCAGTGCCCGTGTGGCTGCCTTCCTATTGTGTAAGCCAGCTGGAGAAACACGTAGGGCATAGGAAATCCAAGCTGCATAATCCACCCACATAACAGGCTGCTAACCTGCTCCGGGAAGGAGGAAACTCTGCTTCTTTCCCGAAGCTTCGGGCTGTGCAAGCTCTAGACAAACCTCAGGGCAAACTTTCTCTTCTTCTCATGCTGACAGCAGATCTGCAGAGCCATCTGACCTGTCCAAAACCAGGAAGGAGAACCTGAAGAAAAAAGAAAAAGAAAAAGCCCAGATCTGTCACAAAGCCAAATTCCAAGTCCCCACAAAAATAAAAATAAAGCATAAAGCTCCAGACCTTCTCAACCATGTAGGTGTTAGAATTTTTTCCCCTTCAATAACTCTAAAACAAAACTTTTCCCTGTATCACACTCTTGGATCTGGTTAAACTATATTTTACTTCTGCTTTCTCTCTCTCTCACACACACATATTCATACACACAATGACCAGCCTGAGCCAACGGCCTGCAACCGAAAATTTCAGCCTGAACAGTTACACGTTGGCAAGGACATAGCATTGGAAAATAGAATCTTTTAATGGGAAATGTCTGGCAACCTTAATTATAGGCACCACTGCCAGCTCCACCAATAATTATAGCTTAGTTTCAGAATCATCCCTGTGCTAACCAATATATTTGATGACAAGAGCATTTGCCAGGGCTATTCACCGGGAAAGGCTTCCAACTGGCTGGGAGGCAGAGCCATGAGATGCAGAGATGACCTCACCTTGTCTGTTTGTCCCCAGGTATGGATCTTCTTCTGCCTGGCCCAGAGGTGAGCCACTCCATCAAGTATTTTAGATGAGCCCCAGGGCTGCTTTGGTTTTCTTCCCTCTTGAGCTTCCCCCAGGCAGAGGGAGAGAGACCTATCTCTTGATCTTACATTTAAGATGATACCTTAGTCTCCCATGACCACCACCTGGTGAGTGCCTCTTTAGCTAGTCTGTAATGAATACAGACAGGATAAACAAGACAGTCTCCCTCTCCTCCACCAACAACCACTCTCCACTCTGCCTTATAATCATAATTATGGCCAAGGATCAGACCTATATGTCAGACAATTGGCCCCTGTGCAAGCCTAGAAGTCAACCCTGTCCTGCTACAGTTCCTAATTCTATCACTACATTAGAATCATAGAATGGTTTGGGTTGGAAGAGACCCTAAAGGTCATCTGGTTCCAACCCTCTGACATTAGTGTCAAAAGAAAAAAAAATACCTAAGAGAGAGAGAAAGAAAGAAAATCTTTGATAACTGCAGAAACATTCATAACACATTCAGAAAGTATCAAGAAGCAGGAAAACCAGTATTTGTAAAATGGCTATAGTTTAAGAGAAAAAAAATAGCTTCTCTCTGCCTTCTGCACCTATGGTTTAGAAACCAGCCAGGCAATAACAAAGTTTAACAACAGTTAGCAAGTCACTATTCAAAACAGAACATTTGTCCTTTTGAAAGTTTCCCATCTTCACTTGGATTTGCGGGAAAATGCTTTCAATGAGCCATTTCCTTCATCTTTTCTGCTTTCTTCCACTTCTTTCACCCGCCATACCTCCAGCCCCAGCTTAGTGCAATGACACCCACCCACAAAGACTTCCCTGCAAAAAGCATTTTCCAATTAAGAAAAAAAAAAAGAGGCCAAAGGTTTTGGCCAAAACCTTTTTTTTCTCAGAATATTTTGTTGGTTCCAGAGTTTTACCCATCTCTAAAACTATCGACCCAGGACCACTACAGAGGACAAAAATGACGTTGTCAGTCCAAACATGTCAGGTACGTTTGTGTTTTCCATAGAAACACACAGCTGTCCAGAGGGGATTTTCCTCCCAACCCCTAATATTCAGAAACTAGTCTTTTCCTTGAGGCATGGGGACTCATACTCTTTCCAAATGTTATTTATGTTGGTTTTTAATCCTGGCTTTTGCAGTTTTGGTGGTTCTTCGGTGGTCACACATCCAAAGGCTGAGAACAATTTAGAAGCTGATGTGCTGTGACAGCTTGTGTGGCACACACCTCCCTGCCCACCCAGCTCTGGGACAGCCCCAACACCAGAGAAAGGGCTACAAGGTGCCTGAAATCAAGTTAGTATCTCATCCGTGAATTGAAACCTTCTCAGATACAATGCTTCACAGATAAACCTTATTTCTAGATTTCAGCTAATATTCTAATACTATTTAAAACCCAAATGTTCTTATTCTCCCTTTTCTTGAAGATATTAGCAACTCTTTTGTCCTTAATTCCACTTTAATAACACCCTTGTTTTAGAATTTCCATGGGTTTTAAGGACTGTCTTTATCATTTTAAGCCAGTCTCCAATGTTTGGCAAAGTTTTTGAGTTCCTGTCAAAGCCAGGGCAGCACTGGCAGGATGGCCTGGGAGTCTACAAGACTCAGAAACTAGGATGAGATTCTCACTCCCTCACTCTCCCCATCCACTGCAACTGGAAATGGGTATCCCCATCCTTCATCCCAGGGCAGCTCACAGCAGGAAGCTGTGACACTGGTTACAGAGCTTTGTTTGGACAATGCAGAGATCAGTGTGTTTGGGGCAGAAACTGGCCAAAAGCAGGGCTCCCACAACCTGTCCTGGGAATTTGGCACCTGGAGGCCACTGGGATTTCTTTCTGGTTGCCCACCTCAGCCGCTGGCAAAGGCAGCTCAACAAGGAGATGAGAACAGGGCTTGGCTTGCAAAGGATATAAGGGAGAAATCCTCTTCTAGAAGCAGTGGGGAGGCTAGACCTACTGGGGGAGGCCAAAGGAGGTGTCCAAATGTCCCCAGAGAGGTGTCACGGGATGCCCAAGAGAGCTCAGTGCATTGATAGAGCACTTCAGAGGCAGGGATTTACTTCCTGGGAAAGGTGTAGGGATTTTTCCCTGCTTGTGCTGCAGAAGACCTCTCTGCAAGGACTCAGAGGTTCTCCTTGATATGCAGCTGAAGCCACTGTCACAACATGTAGGGCTTGCACTGAACCTATCTTGGGCACTGTGATTCACCCACCCTTCACAAAATCACAGAATGCTATGGGGTTGGAAGGGACCTCTGGAGATCATCTAGTCCAACCCCCTGCCAGAGCAGGGCCACCCAGAGCGGGTCCCGCTGGAACATATCCAGGCAGGTTTTGAATGTCTCCAGAGAAGGAGACTCCACCACCACCCTGGGAAGCCCTTTCTTAATCTGTGGCAGCAGCTGGGGCCTCAAAGACTTCAACCCACCTCCTGCCATCCTGGTACCTGGTGATGTATCAAAGGTCTCACAGCAGGAGAAAAATCTCTGAAGCATCTCCAGGGAGAAGACTAATCCAGGCTCCTTGTCATCCTATTCCCCGTTCGCATGATGCCGTGATATGTAAATCAAACAAAAAAAATGGCTCTGGTTTCCAGGCACACTTTAAATTTAGTATCTCAGAAGCACCGCATTTAGGCTTAATAAAAGTTATGATGCATTGATTAAATACCAGCTGAGGGCTGAAAGAGTGCTTCCTGAGCTTTTTAGGGCTGCAGGCAATAAATTGCGTTGCCACCTAATTATTCTGTCCGACTGGGATCTTCCAAATAGAACACAATGTGTATTGGTCACAATGCTGGGGGCAGGAGGACCATGGCTGTTCTAAGCTTTGTCTGCCAGGGCCTCAGTGTACACACTGCAGAGCCACCACCTCCTGTATCTGACTGACTTCCCTGGGAGATTTGTGTAGTCCATGGATTTCCCACCCTGAGCTAAAAAGCTCCTCCAGCAGGACAAATTTGTGCCCAGTGTGCGAGATGTCCATACCATCCCACCAGCTTCCTGAAATGGGACAATAATCCTTCTCTACTGCAAGGCCAAGATGTAGAAGCGTATAGTCTCTCCTTGTTAATCTACATGGATAATTACATTACTTGTCATAGGGCTTAGCCTTCTCTCTCAGCGCAAAGCAAGAGTGGGTTGGGTTGAACTTGGAAGGCTTGAGGAGCCCAACATGGCCACCAGCTCTCGGTGGGCTCAAGGCAGCTCTCAACTCTTGCCCAGGGGCCAGCAGCTCTTTTATGGGTGAATTCCATGGGTGAATAATGGGTGTCACTCTGCAGAGAAGAGATGGAACAAACCTCTCCCAAAGGCCTAACTCGGAGATGGGGAAGGGTGAGCATCCTCACCCACTGACATTATACCTTGGTTGACAAACTCAACCAGAGGCTCTCTTGGAAAAATAGAAGCTGGATAAGGGGAAAAGACACGCTGTTACTATTCCCATAACCAATCACGGTTACCAAAATAGCATTTGTACTCACTCACAACCCAAATCCATCTGCTTCAGACCCAGGGGAGAACATTTCATTGTGGGAAGGACCATGTTCAGCAGGAGAAGAAAAATCTCTTAAGGAAAATACTTGGAATAAAACTTGAGGAATTTGGAAGACAGGTCCCAAAGCCCAACTCAGACTCACTCTGTGACCTTGGGCAAGTAATTTTATTCTTCTGTGCCCACACTTTCCACCAAGGAACCTGTTGCTATCTTGAAAAACATTCATATGAGTTGTTGGAGTCTTTTTCCACATGTGTACAGACCCTAGAACAATGAGGAGGTAATCTGTTATTCCTGTCATCTGAAAAACAATTCATCCTGGTCATGCAAGATGATAGAAAGAGCTCTCTAAAAGGCTGTACAAAGGCCTGATTCATCGTGAATTAACCAATCTTTTCTTTATTTTAATGCAGATGTAACCCACTCATTATTCCATGGAAGAAATCTGCTGCACATTGGTGAGTGCCAACCTCAGCTCTCAGAGAGTACATTACAATTTTTACCTGTCCATGGGGAATCCGTCTCCAGGCACGTGTGTCTGGCTTCTTTGCTGGTTGGTACGAGCACCCCAGTAGAGCTCAGCAAGAGAGGATTCAGCATTCTGCTTGGGAAGCTTTCGGGATCAGCCCATGAATGAAGAACCAACAGCAAAGACAAGTGATCTTCCAGCCTTATTTTTTCAGAGCTGGGAGGAGCAAGAGGGAAGAAGGGAATTTATTTGGCTTTTAACACCCTGTAACAGCTTCGACATTCCACATATTATTTCCAGATTCAAGTAGGTAGAAGTCTTCACCCACTGACTGCCAAATCATTCAATCACCAAAACACCAAATTAAAACAATGACACAAAATACCATCCTACAATCACACAAGGTGCTACTCTGGATTGTCAAGTGCATGCTAGCAAGGGTGAAAAGTGTAAAGTGATCCAGAGCTGGGTGTCAAGCTCTCCCACAATAGAATTCAAAATAATTGTGCTGTTTGACAGGTAGTAAAATTCATGGTTGTCCATTAAATCAATGGCAATATAATGTGGAACACTGCAGATTAAAAAAAAAAAAAAAAAAGGCAGAGAGTTCACAAAGGGAGGCCATTGGCAAGAATCCCTTTGGAGCTCCTAATAGGTTTGATTTGTGGCAAGAAAGGCTGATCCTCCCAAGGCAGAATAGATAGAGGGGAAAGACAAGAATGGAAGAAGGAAGCAGGAAGAGGAAAAGCAAAGTAAGTGTAAAAGCGGAGACAGGAAGTAAGTGTAAAAGTGAGGGGGAAAGGGGAATGAAAGAATTGCAAAGGAAGTGCTAACAAGTTGTTATTGTATATAGATGCTTTGGTCTTACCGCCTTTCATGTGTTGTTACACTGGTGCATACTTTGTCGCAGCCCAGAGTCCCTTAAGCCAGCTTGTAGATACAGTCTGCCCTGGCTGCCAGGAAAAGACCTATTGATGAAGTTCAGAAAGTGAAATCTGCTTTTATTATCTTAAGCGGGATCCATCCCAAATGAAGGAAACCCCTCCAATTTTATAAAAAGAACTTAAAATGCTTGTCTCTAAGCCAGCACGACAGGCTGAGGCACAATGAGTGCCACAACTGGCATTGGAAAAGTATGACTTCCCCTGGCTGGATGTATTATCTCCTGCTGGCTGGAGACCAAGTTTTAAATCCAGATAAGGAACCCAGGGTGCTTGGTGTTCAAACTCCCAGGGCCAGCCCAGGATTACAGCCCACTTGTGTCATATATGTTTTGAAACGCTACGGGGCAGGGGGGCATCTTTCACTCAGGAATTATGGTGGGGCTGGGATCTGGTAAATAAGTTTGCATTGATCCCAGTGTCTTCATGAGATCATGCTTACTGGTTGCGGGGAGGCAGCCCCACTGAAGGTGTTTGTGAAGAGGAGCGTAGGTTTGTGTCTGAATACCTGACACCGGAACGAGTGGGAGTCGAGGCTGGAGAAGGCTGCCCTGGCCACGAGGGTCACAGAGGTTTCACCTCCCGGGTATGGCAATAGAAGGAGTTCCACCTTCTTAAGACACCCAGAGCCTGTTCCACAGCAGGGGCTGAACTGAAGCAAACCTTTCAGAAAGCCGTTTAGTCGTGAATTAAGAGGCGAGCAGTCATGACGGATTCACTGCTCCTCAGGAGAGGCTGCTCCAGCAGTTAATTGCTCTCACTGTCAGCATCTTATTTTCCTTTGGAATTTATCACACTTAAGCCCAATCAAGTGCTCGTCTTATGAGCACTCTGTTACAAGAGTTTGGTGAGAAGCGATGGGTCTATTAGAGCAAAGACTTCCTTCGTACCAGATGCAGGTGTTGACATTGAGATACCGGTCAAACCACCCTTCAAAGCTTTCTTTTCGTAGCCCGAGTACACTGATTGCTATGTCTCTCTCTGGAGGGGTTTTCTGAGCCCCCAGCTTTTCCATCCACTTGTCCCCCCACCTTTAGAGTGCAAAAACCAAAACTCAACACTGCCTTTCCATAATGATCTTCCCAGCTCCACCGGTGGAGGTAATATCACTTATGTGTTCCAAAACAGCGTGCCAGGTTATCACAAAACCCTCCCTGCCTCGGCACAACATAAGGAAGGACACATTCAACTGCTTATTTACAATAACACAAAATTCTCTTCAAATTCACTGCTTCCCAGGATATACCTAAATTATAGCCTCCTGTCCTCCCTGCTCCCGACATTTTTTGTTTCTAAATATTTGACCTAGCATTCGGTGGCAGTGAACCCTACGTCGTTTGATTTGTGTCAGCTTCCCAGATCCAGATCACTGTGCCACTGACCTCTCTGCATCCCTATTTATCGTATCATCAATCTCGATTGTCTACAAAATCTATTTTTTTTTCCATGTTACGAATAAAAAAAAAAAAAATCAAAGGTCACGATCCAAATATACTGCACTGATACAATACCTAATCATTGCATGCTGCTACTTCCCAGTTTAGAAATATCCATGCTTTTTATCAGTTCATATGGCATAGATTAATTTCATAAGATCAATTTTTTCTCTCCAACTGGGAAGGCCTGCAGCAGTAACTGAGCATGTCCCAGCATTCCCATTCAAAGATCTTTTTTTCGCTTTTTCTTAAAGAAAGTTATAATTTCACTGAACAGTTTTAGAGGAGACTTTTTTTTCCCTACAGCAATGTTTCCTACTATTCTATAAGAAAAGCTTTGAGGTAGAATTTTTATTAGACCAACCGAGATGGTTGGACAAGCAGAAGAGCTCACTGTCTCCTACCAGCCTGACTATAGCGAGCATAACACTAAATGTATTACATCTCTATTGTTAGCAACGAGTTTATCTTTGTCTTGTCAAATAAAACTTATATCCTTTTAGCTCCATTCAAGCTCTACTGGAAGCTGAAAAAACTCGGTTCAGTGAGGTTTGCAACATTTCAAAATTTGTTCTATTTCTGCCTCAGAACAAGCTCCACCCCGTTGAGCTAAATCCTCAAAGAAAAACAATTTCTCAATGTTTTTCCTAGTACATTAAAAATGGTTGATGTTTCATTTTGTCTTTAAACCTTGAAATTCTGCCTTCTGTTTTCATGCAATTTAACTGAGAAGCAGTAATACAGTCACATCATTTTTCCATGACCAGAAAGAAAGCTCAGTTGATTTTTTTTTTCCCCTCAGTTTAGTGTGAAGCTCCAGAACTGCCCACTCAATCATACCTGCTCATCACAGACTCTTCATTTTGAGGGTCATCGGGCGTTTTAGTCTCAGAGTTCACCAACTTGACACAAATTGGGCCGGCTCTCACATTCCCCTTGGTCAGAATGAAACCAGCAACTGAGGTAATAAGAAGAGCTATTTTCCCAAAGGAGTTAACCCCACACACCACGTGTTAATTATGCCATCATCTAGTAATTTGTGAATTATGCTGGGCTTCATGATGGGATGTGGTGGGTCACGTCACCATCGATGATGGGCACTGGGAGAGGTGAGGAATGCCCTCAGGGACAGCTGCAGGGGGAGAAGAGGTGGAGAGAGACATTTTAGAGACAAATTTTTGTTACTAAAACCTGCTGGGTGACCCAGTGCAAGCTAAAAGCCAAATGAAAGGCCTTGTTGGCTTGTAGGACTCTGGTCCTTCCCCCAGGGCACTCACGAAGCACAGGGCAGCCTGACCACAGCTGGGCAGAAGTTAATCATGACCAGCATCATTTGTTGGCTGATCAATGCCCACATTTTGGTCAGGGAGTAGCCCAGCGATGCACAACCCGTGCCACCAGAGCTAAGCCCGACTGGACTTTGGGTCACATCCACAGTATAAAATTGAAGCAGCAACAATAAATCCCACCCGACCTTAATAACGCCAGCAAAATGTGAATCCCCTCCTCCCTCAGAGCCAACATTATTATCCTGGGGGATGATACACAGTGAGTTTCAGCAGAAAAATAAAACCGGCAGGACACAACTGTCCACCATTGCAGAGCAGGTTTCCCCACCATGTCTGATTGAGGGTGGTGGGACTCGCTGCAGTACCCTCTCTCCCATGGTGGGAGACAAGGAGCCCTCAACAATCGCAGATTTGCCAGCAGACATCTTCTCTAACATGTGTGAGAGAAGATGGTGGCTGAGGGGAGGCCCATGGTGCCCACAAGCCCCAGGGCAACCTGATACCATGGAGGAAGCCATTGCTGCCTAGCTACTACAGAGGCAGTTCTGGGAGCAACCACCCTGGCTCCAGTGGAGGAGAAAGGCTGGAAGCCATCCCACACATCTTGTTTTCTGTCCTTAAAGGCATATATTGCTTTAATTAGCAGGGTGGCTGGTGTCAGGCATGGTCCTTCTGACCCAAAACCAGAAGACCGAAACAACCAAAAGTATGTCCCCTTTTCTAGGGACAACCACAGAAAAGGCGACCATAGAGGAAGGAAAATTTCCATGGACTCCATCGAAGAGCCTAAGTTATTGTCTGAAGGAGCGTAGCACCAGCTGGACATAAACCGTGGAGCTACACAATGGTGCAAGCAAAGGCACTTATGTGATGGTACCAAAGTGTACACTCATTGCCAGTCTTGAAATAAAACCAGTTGATGAATTACTTATCTTGTCCCAGGCACAGACTCTCAGAGCAGGATCTCCAAAGAGACATGTAGTTTAATTTTGAGTACTACAAACTAAGATTTCTAAGAAAAAGTGGTCTGCAAGACTTTCTTTTAGACTTCTGCTGAAAGTAACCACCATACTTCAAATTTGCATAACCTTTTTTTTTTTTTCCTGAATTCCCCACAGCTGAACCTTAGACCCTTAAAAAAGTCATAACTAGCTTACCTGTCGGGGTGCCTCCAAGGTGGTCTCAACCCAGAAGGTGCTTTGTGCTTCCACAAACCTCCCACCTATATGTTCGAAACATCAGAAATCCTATCAAATCCACACTCTGCTTCTGCCCAAAGGCTGTCAGGATTTAATGGTTCATGTAACTCTAAATTCACTTCTTCACCTCTCATTTCTTTGCGGTCTGAAGTGGAAACCTCAAAGTCCTTCAGCTAAGGGTCCTTGTTTTCCTCACCTTACAGGTTTGCAAGGCTCGCTACAGGAAAAGTTATTTTAGACTCAATATTACTCCCAAACTGAGATAATTGTAATAAATACACTTGGAATCATTGCCTGGCTTTCTCAAAAATACCTGTTTGCTTCAATTCCCTTTGGCAACCAATGGAAACAGAAACCTTGAGTTTCTAACTTGTCAAAAAGAAAGTTTAGGAACATTTTAAGAAAGGAATTTTGCTCCTGCAATTGTTCAATCAGGGCATCACAAACAAGGAAACGCAAACAAACAGAAAAATACTGTCCAATATTTTTAGGATTAATAAGTGGATGTAGAGTGAGGATTTGTCTAACATTTTATACTTTAAAAAAACACTGGAATAACCACCATAGAGAAGTATATATGGATCAAGGCATTAAAGATGACTCGATATGAAGCAAACAGCTTCAGTAATTGAGTGAGTCATTGTGTGTGAAGAGTCGCTTGGGGATTACACGTTAGGAGTGTGCTGTACCACCCCTGAACTAAAGCAGAAATGTAACTATTCAAGGAATTTTGAAGAGACTTAACACTCTGGATTATAAAGTACTTCTACTTTTGTCTTTTTTTTTTTTTTAACACATTTTCAGGCTTAATTATATCATGTTTAAAAGTCAGCCAAGTCTTGAAGTTACATTCTATAACAAAAAAAATTAGGAGTTTAGCAAATGAATGTGCATGCTGTCCTTTGGATCCCACTGCAAAGAATTACCGTGGTTTAAACACTGCTGTTGTCAGCTGAGAATCTGTCGTTTGCTGGCCGTGTCCTTTAGCCACCCATAAAACACAATTCGTACACTGAACCCAGGTATTGCAGTGGTAATTAAAATCCAAAAGCAATTAGCCTTTTGTTTATTTCACTTGGGAATCTTGACTAAAACCTAAATGAGAAAACAAAAAAAAAAAAAGAAAAGAAAAGAAAAATCTCCAGCTTAGGCATTATCCCAGATGTCTGAATGATGTCCTAATTAGGCTGTACTACAGCATCACAACATGAACTGGCCCACATATACATATGTATATATGTACGTGTGTGCACTTTATTATGTGCTGTACAGTCCTGACAGCCTCAACAATTCATCTCCAAAATCTGAGCAGGTGGCAATTAAGGATTGAAGAACCGGGCAGGGAGAAAGAAAAAAAGCAACCTTTCTAAAGGTGTCCCAGAAGTGACCTGGGAACAAGCGTCTTCCTTAGTGAGGATGCGAAAGGTCTGGAAACTCCTCTAAAGGTGGATCCTTGGAAGACAGGGATCCTCCAAAGACCCATCCGTGGGGATGTTTGGGCTGGAGGCAGGCAGCCGGCTTCAGCTGGAGGAGGTGAAGATGTGTCTGAGTTTGAGCACACAACCTTCACCACTTGCAGGTCAAACCTCGGTCTGCCAGAGAGCTTCTCAGTTGTTGAGATTTGTCCCTTCTGACCCACACAGGGAAAGGATGCAAATCATTTCTCTAGGCTCTCGGAGGTGATCCCATCAACCAAGTTTCTATATCCTCCAGCATATTTGAGTCTACTCCTAGTTATTTGAGTCTACTCCTGAGTTCGCCTTTCTGGAGCCTTTTAAAGGTGGGGCTGACCAGGTTCTTGGCAGGAGTTAGAAACATTCAGGATTAGGTTCTCGGCCTGGGTGCAGTGCTCAAACAGGAGTGAGACAGGAGAAGGGCTTTTTTCCAAGAGCAGACCTGAATCTGTGGAGAAATACAGGTCTGGGAGCAGAAAAAAAGGGAAATGAATTATTTCAGAAGGACACCAGGCCCAGAAAACCCCTCTGGAAATGCTGTACTCAACTTCAGACACCAGCTAAATAATACCTTGATGATATCAACTGCTAGACTACAGTCTAGTATTCTGTAAAATCACTTGCAGTACTCAGGAATATTCTTATGCAGAAAAATAACAACTGCGTGAAGCACCTTAACCAACCTCTTCCTAGTGCATTATTAATATCAACACCCCCCCACCCCGATTTGCCTAACTGCAGAGTCTACATGTGTCTATCCACAAATTTACCTGCAAATGTCTCTAGGAAAATGGGAGGATCACTGTTTGCTCTCGGTTATCACATTGCAAACCTCAGCTACAGATGATGAGGGGCCTGGAGCATCTCTCTGATGTGGAAAAGCTTGGGTCTTTTTAGTCTGGAGAAGAGCAGACTGAGGGGGAATCTGATCAACGCCTATAAATACTTACAGGGTGGGTGTCATGACGATGGGGCCAGTCTTTTTTCAGTGGTACCCAGGGACAAGACAAGAGGAAACGGGCACAAACTTGAATATAAGAAGTTCCACTAAACATGAGGAGGAACTTCTTTACTGTGAGGGTGGTAGAGCCCTGGAAGAGGCTGCCCAGGGAGGTGGTGGAGTCTCCTTCTCTGGAGACATTCCAAACCCACCTGGACACATTCCTGTGGGACCTGCTCTGGGTGGCCCTGCTCTGGCGGGGGGTTGGACTAGATGATCTCCAGAGGTCCCTTCCAACCTCATATCATTCTGTGATTTTGTGATACGAGCACAGAGTGAGGAGCAGCACCTGATTCTTGCAGTGTGAAAAAGGGAATAAAACTAGGGGTTCTTAACCTTAACGGAAGTGTTCAGAATTTATATTTGTTTTTTCAGGGCACTATTTAAATAGAGTTAAATTGCATTTTATAAATCTCATTTCTCGGTAAAGGGGATGCGTCCAACTTTACATCAGTATTTCAGGACTTACACAGATGCTGAGCAAGGAAGGTGATGAAGCAGTTCTCATGCAGGAGAGGTGGGAAGACGGCTTTCTTCTTCCTCCCGTTATAGCTGAAAGGCAAACTGAGAGAGATGGATGACATGTGCCATGCTGGTACATGGTGGCACTGTCAAATGCTCTGTTTGTGTGTTGCTTTGCAGAGCATTTGTTATCAGCTCAAAGCCACTACTGGACCCACCAGCCATGCCTTTGTCCCCTGTGCTCCAGACTGCTCCAGACCTCCTTTCAAACAACCATCTGATTTTTTGGATACCTTTCTTATCTCCCTCCTCTTGAAAAAAAGCAGACCCAAACACTTTCCATCTACATTGTTTTCCCCAACCCCTACAATTGTTTTTATGAGCTGCCTCTGAATTTCTTCACCAAAAGGGTTATCAAACATTGGAAGAGGCTGCCCAGGGCAGTGGTGGAACTGCCATCCCTGGAGGCATTTAACAGCCAGACAGACGTGGTGCTGAGGGCCATGGGTTAGTGGTGGTTGGGGCAGTGTGAGGTTGATGGTTGGGCTCAATGATCTGAAAGGTCCCTTCCAACCCAGACAATTCTATGATTTTAATTTCCCACTATATTCCGCCCGTGGCAGGCATCCAACCTGACAACTGCCTATCAGACTGGAAGTGTCACTGTGTCTTTTCTAAGAGTGGTTTAATCTTTTCAGGTGCTTCCTATGAAGTCCTCAGTAGAGTGAATAAGCTCATCTTCCCAGATCTTTCTAAATGCACTCCAGTTACAATTCCCACTTCCAGCCATCTTCCCGTCTCTGAGGGTATTGAAGGAGGCTTCTAGGTTCTCTTAACTTGTGTCGAAACCAATTCTTTACCCTATTTGCTATTATCCTCCTTGACATGACTGCTTTCACACCTTTGTTTCACTGTCTTCTTCCAGAGTTGCCCTCGCACGGAGAGGTTTTGGATGCAGAAGCCTGCCAAGCTTTGAGCAGCACGTCAACGTAGAGACCTGCAGAAGTCCCTTCCAACCGGAATTATTTTATGACTGGTATAAAATATGTCTCTCAATCACAAACAAGAAAAATAAATGTGTATCCCCCCCCACAAGGGCAGGTGTTCTCTGCTTTCCCGGCCTCTTCTAGATGATGATCCATCTAGAGGTGGTCTAGAAAGGTCCCACCTTTCTAATGCGGAGAGTATTTCAAGGCACAGGGGAAGCAACCAGCTACGAGGAGGACATGCTTGGTGGAGATTCCCCACTGCCCAGCTAGCTGTGAGCCCATGTAGCAACTGAGCCCTATCCAGGGGTTTATGCGGAGCCTTTGTGCTGCTTATGGCTTGTATGGAACCTCGGGAAGGACATCTTGGGAGACCAAACACACGGCGAGGCTCATGCTTCAAAGTGCAGGCAAGCCCGGTCTCAAGAAATGTCACAGCTCTCCATCCAGGGCTTGACTTTCATGCCCTGTACTATGTCAACAAACAAATTAGCATTAGCTTTCACCGCCCGCTAAAGGGTTAATGTAGATCACCAGAACACTGCATGCTTTTGGCAAAGAAAACAGCCAAACTCCACAACGATCCCAGACTGTTACTGCACTTGTTCCCTTTTCTGCTTCCTCCATCTTCCTCCGGTTCCAAAACATTCATTTTGCTCTTCTCTTTGATGGAGGAACTAGCTCAAGCAGAGAAAGGGATAAAATAAACCCAAATAAAAAAAAAAGAAGAAGAAAATAAAAATAAATCCATAACAAACCCCTTTCAAATACTCACCCCTTCAAAAGGATAAAATGATTTCAATTTTGGTCTGTCTCGTTCACTTCCCTCCCCCCTCCCTCCCTAGGTGTATATACATAGCTGTATATTTAGAGAGGGGGTTTTTTTTTTTAGTATTATTATTTAGTTAATATGAATTACAGGCCTCAAGCTGCCTCCCCTCTAAACCCAAAATNATTTTTTCCGCTGCTCAGAAGTTGATTTTTTTTTTTTTTAAATCTTCTTAAAGCTTCTCTCCTAATCTTCGGCTAGAAGAGATGGGTGAAAGGATTTTTTTTTCTAAACTAAGGAAAGTATTAGCATCTTGGTTGTTGTGCATCAAATTTGAAAATGCAAGGTTAGTAATATTTCAAATCGGCTACGGTCCAAGCCACTTGATAAGTATGCTTGCTGTCTCTCGCGGTCTCTCCCCCCAAACCCCCTCCCACCCCAGCCTCGCTAAGTTCCTGTTGGCAGGAGTACAGCGCGACTGCAGTGATTGCGCGTGCGACTGTGCACGCCGGTGGGGCGGTGGGAAAGGAATTTCAGCCCTCTCCCTTCCTCTCTCCCCACAACTGCCCCAACTTCAGCTCTTCCTCCCCTCTTTCTTCCCATAGCGCGTGATTTCCAGCCGAGGAGACCCTGCTCGGGGCTCCAGTGGGTTGAGACAGGGCAAAATGAAGCAACAGCCAAATACCTACAGATACATATGCAAATACCTACAGTTTTCCTTGCAGAAAGGAAAGGGTTGCTGAGCTCTTCCCTGGGTGCTGGGGTAGAAGTCCATCGCTGGAACAGTGCGTCCTGCAGGCACGTATATTTGTTTTTAAATGAACTCCTTCCCTCCACGAGGTTCCTAGGGGAAAAAAACAAAAACCAAACAAACGTAAAGCCCTGCAGAGAGGAAACAAGTCATTTTTCCCACTCTAATTATACACCCAGCCCTTCCCAACAGCGAGGTCTTTAATGAGATTTCCCTCCCTGCTCCCCTCCTTCCCTGGCGTATGACAACCAGAAGGTGACTTGGGGGGCTGCTACTGTGGATAAAAGGAAGGACAGTTTCTCCCCTCCCCGGTGCTGCCGCTTCCAAACCATAGCATCACCCTACCCATCATTTGCAGAGTGTTCCCACTGCTTACCTGAGAAGGACGAACATGCTGGCAGGCAGTAGGAGGAAACCTGCCATAACCAGTTGCCCAAGGTTGGCTTGAGGCCCTCAGGAAATGGCTCACAACGTAGATACCAGATTGCAAAGCCCAAGAAGATGAGGCCAGCACAAGCATTGAGGACTCCCAGCAGGAGCTCCCAGAGCCAACAGCGTGCCCAGGTGGCCAAGGAGGCCACCAGCATCCTGGCCTGTGGCAGGAANGAGGAAACGGCCTCAAGTTGCAACAGGGGAGGTTCAAATTGGATATTAAGAAAAATTTTTACACATATGCTTATTTTTACCAATGCTTATTAAGCATTGGAATGGGCTGCCCAGGGAAGTGGTTGAGGCACCATCCCTGGAGGTTGTCAAAAAACAGGTTGACATAGAGCTTAGAGACATGGTTTAGCAACGTGGGGGGTGCTTTTGTATGGTTTTCTTTTAATTTTTATTTTTTTTTTTTAATCAGAGTTAGGTTGATTGTTGGACTAGATGATCTTCAAGGTCCCTTCCAACCTAGACAATTCTATGATTCTTAAGTTCTGCATGCCAAGAGTGGGGTCAGAGACCAACCCTCACCACAGTAAGGCATTTCCAGGGAACACATTGCATTTTTCCCCTCTCTGTGTTCCACGACAAGAGGTATTTGCAGCTCTGGGACACCCAGAGTACTAAGTAGGGACCATCCCCTCTCGTGCCATGCCATGCCTCCTTACCATTTGGGTCAGCAGCTTACAAAGGTAGCCCAGAAGTTTATCCAGAAGACCCAGCACACCCATGGGTTGATCATCCTGCACTAACAGAGCCAGCGACTTAAATATACACTCTGCAAAAAACCCCACGTCCTTCTGTCCATCGTGAGTCTGTTCCCTTCCTGCAGTCGCTGTGCTGGGGGAGACCCCAGACTCCCCGACCTCTGGGAATACAAAGTTGTTGTAAATCTGTTCCTGCAATGGTACATCTCACCTTAGCCCTCCACAGCTCTCCAGGCTCACTGCCTGAAGGCAGTGTTGTCCATCTTTTTTAGCTATTACCCTCCATGCCTAAAGGCAGGGAGTGAATTGTATCCATCACTTTGCATATAAATTTCTCCCACTGAGGGGAAAAAAAAAAAAAATCAAAAACCACAACTTACCTCCACTCTGCCAGCAAAGAAGCTGCCTCAAATGCCAGGTTTTTCTTACTGGGAGTGGTTCTGTTATGGTATATTGCCAGGGAGATGCTGGAAGGAGCAAGTCTCTCATGACGTTGGTGAAGCTACAGCAGGAGCCTCAACTAGCTCTCCATCATGATTAGCCTTTCTCAGCATAGACTGTAGCAGCCTATTTTATTTTTATTCATAAAATCCCTCCCGTAGCACCTTCAAGTCAGGAACAGCTCTGGGAGTTGAGGAGGTCACCGCGCCAGCAAGTTCAGGAAGTCACCTTCAGTGCATAGAGACCTAAGGACACCATCTATTTGCTACAGATATTGGAAACATAGGGGACATGAGAGAGGCCCTGGTGGACTAAAAAGCTCTGTGATCCATCTGCAATTGAGTGGTAAGGACCAGAATCAATGATGACCTCAGAGACCTCTGCCCATTGAGTGGGACCTACTACTTGAGTAGCTGAAGAGGAAATATCCACACATCCCTAGCCGTAACCTGTGCCAGGAACGTGGCATCAGACCCTCAGGCTTCTTACTAGCTGTTCTCCCACTTCCCCTGTGAATTTACACTTCAAGATATTCCTCACTCTCCAAATACCATCCCTCTTAATTAGAACAAACATCTCCTTTCCTCCCAAATTTAGCCTCTACAATACAGCATCGCAGCACCCATTTCCACCCTTACCTTTACTACCCAAAAGCCTGCTTTCTTGAGGTTTTTTTTCCTGAAGCACAGTGACAAAACTCTAGGCTGAGGCACCCTAGTACATTAAGCAAAGCCCAGTTTTCCTTGCCAGAGCCACGTGTGTTATTCCCATCTCACACAGAGCCATGGGGCCTGTGCCAACTGTTGACTCAACCTCTTTCCCTGGCACTAACATTACTTTCATTGAGGTAGGTGATCCTGAGAATTAGGGCCCAAAGATAAGCCTGATAATTGCTTTCTTCCAGGCAGAGCAGCTAATTTTAACGCACAGCTGGCCAGGTGTTAGGAAGGTCTTAAACTCAGGAGCACCTTGAGCAATTCCAGGCCTTGCAGGTTTAGGAAAAACGTAGGACTTCAGCAACTGGGCTTAGGAGCTGATCAAGCTGAGCTCTGTTCCTGCAATCACGTCACCAGACTTTGCTTCCCTGGATTTAGCACCAGGAACATGTATATGAAGCAGTAGCAGGAGGGGGCTGACCCAGTAAGTATTGCTAGGAGCTAATCCAGTCTACTCAGAGTGATGAAGGCCCCCTCCTGTGTCCTGAGCTCTCAATCTCTGCACGGTTCTGCCTTGCAGAGGAACTGGGAGAGACCCCCAAATCCCACTGCCCTCCCTCCCCTTCCCTGTTGCCTGAAGATACACCCAGCATCCACACACCCACCACACCAGGTGCAGACAAGGTGGTGACACCTGAAGGAGCTGGGTACAAACCAAACCAAGATGAAACACCACCTGCAATTGCTGAAAGTTTGGCAGACTCCGTCCTCTGAAGGCATTTTGGTGTGAGACATAAGACCTGTGTAACTTAAGGAGTTTTCCCATGTATTCCAAGGGCTTGATCAAAATAAAATGCTAAAAAAAAGCCTCCTCTGCAGTCACCATGCCTGTGGAAACTTGAAAACCAGCATATCATGCCCTTCTTTCTTCTCCAGAAAACAGCAGGGAACTCAGCTGACTTGAATTTCTCATGGGCACCACATTTTTTCTGATTACAGTGGAAAAACTATTAGCCACAACAGTGAGTAAGTCTCAAAGCACCTTTGGTCATTGTCAAATTTTTAGGAAAGCACCTTAGAATGCATTTTGACATCTCACCAACTGAGCAGGTTTAAGGCAGGGGGCTGGTGGGATGTCACCAGAACCATCAGCTATTGCATGATGCAGGCATAAAAAGCAACTGGAACAAGGAAGCCTGAGTCCACAGGAGAAGTCAGGTCTCTCCACATTGGATGTCCGACTTGGAGCTTGCTTCACATCCAAACTTTAAGCCTGGTAGCTTTCAGAGCACGCCCTGTCTAAATTACCTTCCTCAGCCATGAACTACAAAGCATTAGGAGCTTCTTAGGTTGAAAGAAATTCAGGTTTCTCAGCAGTGAGCTGCATACAGCAGAGTGGCTGCAATCAAGTTGTGTTTAGTACTAAGCAGGCAGCAGGACCGCTGTGCAAGGTGGGATGGGCTGGGAGCCAAGGGTGACCTCACCACAGACAGTGCTCTCTCTCACCCACCAAAGCACAGCCCCTCAGCACCACAGAGCGAAGTGCTGGCAACAGGGTCCATCAACAGCCCCATGACCAGATCCAAGGTCCACCTATGGGGTCCCCTCAGGAAATGGGGCAGAAACAAGCCAAATATAACAAACGTTCAAGACCTAGCCATGGGATGAGGCAAGAATGTAGACAAACATACCTACAGCATGGCTCAGGCCAGGAGCAGCTGCCCAGGTCTGGGCTTAAATGGAGCTCTGTAGCCTATGGGCAGCAGGGTGCATTGGCCAGGGTCCCAGGTGAGCCTGCTTGGGGCAATTAAGACTTATTAGCACACTCAGGGCCCTGGTATTACATAAGGCATATCTGTAATACCAGGGCTTTGACCTTTTTTTAGTTGCTTCTAAGTCTAAGAAAATATACAGAGAACATTGAAAAGTCTGTATTTCTTATAAAAACACACCTCACCTGGGCACTGATAAATTAGAAGACCATCCCACTTCTTCAGACCGTGGCATAGAGACCCCTCTCCCATCCTAGCACCCCTCTCCCAGACTGTTGTCTTCTGTCCTGTGAAGGAGAGGAAGAGAAGGGAGGATGCTCCCCGGCCCTGCTCAGCCCTGGGCTGCTGGAGGAGGCCACCTGGACCTCATGTCTCCGCTGTGTTGGCTGGGCAGAGCTCTCGGTGGGTGCTCAGGGATTGCAGGCGGCTGCCGGTGACTGCAAAGACAGCAGCAGCCTCCAGCGGCCAGCTGGCAAACAACACCAGCATGGCTGTGCAACCAGCATCCATCCCACGGTGGCCTCATGTCCAACGTCCCACAGCAAACACCCGTCTGGTTTCATGTTCGCTATCTCACGGTGATCTCCAGTTGAGTCTCACACCCAACATCCCATGGCAAACATCGATGTGGTCTCATGTCCAACACCCCACAGCAAACACCAGAGTGGTCTCATGTCCAGCATTCCACATCAAACACTGGTGTGGTTTCGTATTCCATGTCCCACGGTGATCTCCAGTTTGGCCTCACACCCAATATCCCATGGCGAACATTAATGTGGCCTCATGTCCAACATCCCATGGTGAACACCAACACAGCATCACATCCAGTGTCCCCACCACAAATGCAAGCATGGTTTTGCATCCAGTGTTCTCACAGGGCATGTCACCATCATCCCCTCCATCAGGTCTAAGCCCAGAGCGACTCACAGTTGAACCAAGGCCAGAAGGACATAAACAATACCCTTTTTACCAAAAAGGCAGCTTTTCAATAGCAGCATCACACTTGCCCTGGCATGGGTGGGAACAAGCCTTTTGCCTTTCTGTCCAGCAGCGGTACAGACACATGAGGCCCTTGTGGCATGGACTTGTGCTGTTGTGACAACGTCATCCCGGCAGCAAGAGGGTGTGAAGTTATGCATCTCCCTCACTGCCCTTCACCCTGGTGCAGTTACACGGTGGCACCATCCTTGGCCAAGTGTGGCCATACATATGGCTGCAGGATCCTGGAGAGATTCCCCACTCTCCCCCAGAAGGATGGCCTTCAGTCCTGAGTGTCACCATGCCACCAAGGTCCTAAGGGATCTTCATGAGGGAGCTTTGCCTGCCCTGGTTCCTCATGTCCTCACCCTTCCCCAGCATCTCGCCCCATGCATTGCCCCGTTGTCTTTCCTGAGCAGCTGCACAAAGAGCATCTTGTGGAGGAGGAGCCCACCCAGGTGCCTGGAGAAGCTGCAAAATAGGAGTGGGTGAGCTTGTTTTCTTGTTGTCTGCTTTTTCTTAGTCCTTTGAAATAATCACAAACATAGCAATTATTGCAAAGATAAAATAGGAAGGATTATGAAATCCTCACAGGCAAAGCTCTCCATCAATTAACTAAATCAATCCTTGCTTCAAAATATAATCCACAACAAGAAGCCACAGCAAGAGACAATTAAAAAAAGAAAAAAGAAAAAAAAAGCACAACAAATAAATATTTTTGTGGAAGAAAAGGGTGGGAAGGAGAGAGGAGAGATTTTTATCAGAGAGCAGAATAATTTTGGGTGGTTGCATGCAAAGTACAAGCACCAGAAATATCTCAGCAAGGAGCACACTGAGACATACTGCTGAGGTTTTAAAATGTAGCTGAGGGGCTCCAGGGGTGTTGTGAGTTTGGAGGTACACGCACACACACAAAAATGCATGGATCAAGATTTTTAAAAGTAGTGCATAAAATTGTGTTCCTCCCTCCGCATTTAAGGATATATAACTAGAAAAGCTCTCCAGGACCATGAAGTCCATTCATGGTGTTTAATCCTCTTTGTTACCCACCGATCTCAGCATAAAACCAGCTCCTCTGCAGGAAGGGTTCAGTCTGGGGGTGCTGTGCTCTCTGTGCTGGTGGAGGGACTCCTGAAGCTTAGGTTTCTCCCAGTCCAGCCCCATTTCTTCCAGTATTCATATCCTCTCATAACCCAACTGGCTGCCAAGCCCTCCAGTGCCTCTCTTTTGGGGAGCAAAATAGGCAGCCTGCTTCTCAGCAGCCTCAAGTCTCCTGCAGTAGCCACAGATGAGGCTGCTTGATTAATTACTGTTTTAATTAAAGCTTTGCCCACTGACCCTAGCCGGGGACCAAACCTCAACATCAAGGGGAGATGCCAACGTGAAGCTGACGAGTGGGCAGCCCAAAACCAACATAGATGGGAGTGATGGGCACTGATGAGCACCACACAAACCCCCAAGGCTTTGGAGAGACATCCACCAAAAGCTGTAGGTTCCCCTGACACTCGAGTTTGCCCTGGTAAAATGGAAGCAAACCCTGGTTTTATGTGCCCTACAAGGCTGGTGCCTTGAATGAGGACAACCAGCCTATCTCTGACGAGGCAGATTTGGGTTTATGGCTCAGATGAGTCCCTGGTTTCTCTTCATTCCCCGCTTCTCTGTCCTCTGCCAAGGCAGGAGGCTTTTTCCTCGAGCCCAGGTAGAGCACCAAGCCCAGAGCCCCAGGCTGAGCAGGCAGCAGGAGCTGCATCTCCACCCTCCGTCTCTCGCCTGCTTTGTCTTCCCTTGGGAAACTCAGAGCCCTTCTGCAGTGGCGGAGAGAAACCATAAGGGACAATCGAAAAGGTTAATAAAAAGTTGAAAACGGTCTTAAATGACAGCTCGGGCTTGAAATGTGAGTCTTCTGTTTGTTTTTCTTTGTGGCTCAACTTGAATATCCCTGCTAATTTTTTGAGTATTGCTGTAGTGTACAGAAGAATTGCTGATGACACATTTTCCTAACACGCGCATTACACAAAAGGAGATTATATTTTAGCCTCTTTTAGAGACTATAAAATCAGATTCATCCTAATGAAACAGCAAATAAAAAGGGTTTTCCCTTTTCTTTCTCAATCTCTTGGCATTTTTCCTCCTGCGGTTTTATTCTTCTCCTCCCCCCTCCTCTTTCTTACGTTATCTATGTTTCCTGCTCATTTCAACTTGATGACATGTTGCTGGGACAACTAAGTCTCGTAACCTTCTTAACTTTGCCATTGTTACTGCCTGGAGTGTATTTAGGAGGAGTGTTTTAATTTCTTTTCGAAGGCACAGCGCCTGCCCCGTAGAAAGATATTAGAAATGGAAAGGGGGGGGGGGTGTGGGAGAGGAAGGCTTTTCTTCTATAAATGTATGCTATTCAAATCATCTCTTTTTTTATTTCCTTTAAACCCATCATTTGTATGCTGTAGGTCGCTACTTTAAAACCCAGCTCGCTGTTGCTGAAAGGATCACCCGTATAATGATGTCATCCATATTCAGCTGAAATCTCGGCTCCGCTGGAGCCCGGCGCTTCCCTCCCCTTCCCCTGGAAGCCCAGCCGCCGGCTCCCCACCCCTCTGTGCTCACCCCAAATTTTCCGGTGAGATTGAGGAGGCTCGGCCAGGGATCAGGGAGAAAGAGGGTGCTGGCGGGAGATGTGGTCGGGCTCATGGGAAGGCACCATGATGCACAGTTTATATAGGAGCAGGGAATAAAACTGGCTTTTTTGGGGACATCTCCTTCCTGGGTTTAGTGGTGGTTTGGGCATTGTCTGGTTGATGGTTGGACTCGATGTTCTTAAAGGTCTTTTCCAACCCAGACAATTCTATGATTCTATGATGCTGATGGAAGGTCCTTATAGAATCATAGAATCACAGAAGGCTTTGGGTTGGAAAGGACCTTAAAGACCATCTCGTTCCAACCCCCTGCCCTGGGCTGGGACACCTCCCACCAGACCAGGTTGCTCCAAGCCCCCTCCAACCTGGCCTTCAACCCCTCCAGGGATGGGGCAGCCACAGCTTCTCTGGGCAACCTGGGCCAGGCTCTCACCACCCTCAGAGTGAAAAATTTCTCCCTAGTGTTAATCTAAATCTCCCCTCTTTGAGTTTAAATCTGTTCCCCCTCCTCCTATGGCTCCCCTCCCTGATCAAGAGTCCCTCCCCAGCTTTCCTGGAGCCCCTTTAGGGACTGGAAGGGGGTCTGAGGTCTCCCCAGAGCATTCCTTGGGGCCATCCTTCAGAGGAGAAAGGGTTGCTCACACCGAGACCAAAGGATTGGGTCTGAGCTGACCATCCCAGCCCTTACAGCCCGGGGAGAGCCAGGTTTCACAGCATGGTGCAATATCCCAAACCCGCAGCTGAATGCCGGCTAGATGTCTCCATGTCCACTCCAGTTTGACTATATTAAAAACCTAATTGTACACGTGTTGTGCACGCGATCTCCCAGTCTCTTCAGTGTCAGCTTGATGTCTCCCTGACACACTTACTGTACCTGGATCAATGCTCTTTTAACAACTAATTGATCTTTTATTAACGTATAATAACTTACTTATTAAATCTAAATTAAAGACTTAATTGAGACACTTAATCTAGAGTAGCTCAGTATATCACCCTCATAAGCATAATGTATAATTTAATTAATTGACAGAGCCGATAATAGCATGTCATCTGTCACCATTTCTCCTGACCTGGGAGCTGGTTGCAGCCTGAGGATTTCGCCAGAAGTGCAAACGGGGGGCTCTCCCAGGAGTGGTACCACGGGCTTTGCCTTGTGCTGCTCAACACGCCGGGAACCGGCATCTGCAAGCCCATCCCCACCCCTACCCAAAACACTTGCCAATTAATTGCCCACTGCCCAGGATCCTGAATCGATATTAACATTTCATCTGCTCAGAGGGAGAAGGCTGAACGTGTGCCAGGTGCCGACGGTGAAGGACCAGCTCAGCCCAGAGGGCTGTCGGAGGAGGGTGGCACGGACATCTGGACCTGGGATGGCTGCTTCTCCCCTTCCTCCAAGCAGGAATTTCGGCTCCTCTCCTGCCTGGCAGCTGCCCCAAGAGCGGTGTGCAGGCAGCATCCCCCAAAGTGGGGAGGCAGCGGGTGGTCCCACCTTCCTGGGGGACACACGGGGCCAACTAGGCAAGGGGCTTTGTTTCCCCACCGGTCACTATTCCTTCTGCTCCAGCTAAAATTTGGGGCCATGCACCATTTTTCCCAACCAGACCGTTACGTCCCCCACCTCCTCCACCATCTCCCAGCAATAAGGAATTTCATTTTAAAAACTGAAAGATTTAATTTAAAAATACAAAATGGCAAAGGGAGGGTTTTTAAATAAAAAAATAAAGGTAAAGAGATGATGGTTGGAACAAAATGTTCTAGAAGAAAGCTGTTCCCTTGGGGTTTCTTTTCTTTAAGCTTTGCATATTACAATTTGAAATTTTTGTAAAGAGATCCCCATTTTATATTCACACTGGTAGCCTGAATTTAAATATCTCTCTCACCTGAGATTAATACAGGCTTCACCCTGAATTACTTCCCAGCTCTGAAGTACAGCTCTGGAGAGCTCAACTCTCCACAAATTCACTTCTCTTTTAGAGGCATAAAAGCTTATGAAATATATGAAATATTAAAATAGCGTGTGTGCTGGGGCAGAGAGGGGGGAAGGGAAGACTGGGTCAGTGGAAGGGGGGGGGCTCCTTTGATATGAAAACACACTTTTCCTCAAATGAAACCACAGATCTGTTAGCACAGGACAAGAGACCCATTAAACTCTAAAGGCGAAGATTTCAGCCCAAAAGAGGATGCTCTTTTTTTGCTTTTTTTTTGCCTTTTTTTTTTTTGCTTTTATTTTTTTTTTAATTGTTAAGCCCTGCAAAGGGAGCAGAATGCAATCCATGTTGTGCGCGACAGAAATTATTATTTCTGTCAGCAATAGAAAATATCAAGTTTCTCCGGAGCAAAACAAAGCAGTCCCTGCAAATGAGGTTATAAACAAAGTTGTAAACACTGGCTCCTTACTATGCTAACTCAATATTAACCAAATCCACCTGACGGGAGAAAAGTACTTTGTTTTACCTGCTGAGGACCCATTAGCTAATTGCCATAGAAATCTGGCATTTTATATAATGGTTTAACCCTTGCGGCGCCATCAGGTTGGTGGAAGAAGGCAGCGGGGATTTTTTTGACCGGAGGATTTTGATGCTGTGAAAACCAGCCCTTGTGTTTGCTTCCGTTCTCTGCACCCACAAAGACATCCACCCCACTAAATGTAAATTCTTTGCTTCAGCAGACGATGCTCAAAGACCTTCTGGTCCTTGGTAGCCCCTCGCACCGTCCCCCGCCGCTCCCACACCTCCTCCTCCTGCCCCTTCTTTCTTTTCCCCTCTCTGGCGTTTCTCTGCATCCTTTCCTCCCCGCCTGTCACCAGCAGCTCACCCAGCACAAAGCAGGAGCCCCTGTCCCCAGCTGGTGGGCAGGAGAGAAGCTCTCCACCAGGACACATGGGCTATCACAATGTGGGACCTCCTGGAGACCCAAAATCCCTCAAATAAGTAATCAGGAGCCAGCAGTGGCACAAAAACCCTCTTTGCTCATGAGCCATGAGTAGAAGGTGCAGAGATGGGAATTGCTGGGATGGCAGAGACGGCCCAGAAGAGGCCAAAGGGTGACTCTAGCTGAAGTGCTGTGCCTTGGATCATCAGCCGGAGGAGGCTGCGATGGGCACTGCCCGCACGTGTCCCACCCTGTGATGCTCCACAGCCCACTAGATGGTTTCAGGCTGTGCTTGTCACCACCACAGTGACTTCCCAGACTCATGAACCCCTGGCAGAGAAAGCCTTCCTTCAAATGTATGGCTCAAAACTTTTCTCAAGGGGCCATCAGCGTATAAAAACACTCCAGTTTCTTCCTCCTTGGCCTCTGTAGTCTCCAGGGCTTGCAGGACACCCAGCACTGTTGTGGCCTCAAAAGACACCCCGGCCGACAAGCAGTCCTGGGCCAAACCCAGAAGGGATGTGGTGGTACACACAGCGGGCAGGCTGCTGCACATCTGCAATGGCCAGAGAGCCTGGGAAAGGGGTGGCCCATCTCCAGTTGGGACATGCCAGCACAGAATCACAGAATCACAGAATGATATGGGGTTGGAAGGGACCTCTGGAGATCATCTAGTCCAACCCTCTGCCAGAGCAGGTCGACCCAGAGCAGGTCCCACAGGAACGTGTCCAGGCGGGGTTTGAATGTCTCCAGAGAAGGAGACTCCACCACCTCCCTGGGCAGCCTCTTCCAGGGCTCTGCCACCCTCACAGGAAAGAAGTGCCTCCTTGTGTTTAGATGGAACTTCCTGTGTTCAAGTTTGTGCCCATTTCCTCTTGTCCTGTCACTGGGAACCACTAAAAAAAGCCTGACCCCATCCTCCTGACTCCTACCCTTGAAGTATTTATAGGCATTGGTCAGATCCCCCCCTCAGTCTTCTCTTTTCCAGACTCAAAAGACCCAAGTCCCTCAGCCTTTCCTCATCAGAGAGATGCTCCAGGCCTCTCATCACCTTTGTAGCCCTCTGCTGGCCCCTCTCCAGCAGTTCCCTGTCCTTCTTGAACTGGGGATCCCAGAACTGGTCCCAGTGCTCCAGATGGGGCCTCCCCAGGGCAGAGCAGAGGGGGAGGATGACCT
Source organism: Arenaria interpres (assembly GCA_013399435.1). NCBI lineage: Eukaryota > Metazoa > Chordata > Aves > Charadriiformes > Scolopacidae > Arenaria > Arenaria interpres. Next base: position 56,097 of record VXAK01025069.1, read on the forward strand.
CCGTCTGCCTGCAGGGTCCTGCTCCTGGATGTCCCCGAGACAAGCGCCGCAGACACTGGGGTCAACCGGACAGGCACATTTTAGGATATTTTGTGGCATGGACACCAGGCTGGGCGATGGAGTTCTCTCTTGGCAGCAGCATTTTCCACGCAGACCACACGGGTATGGCCACGTGTGGATGCTGTTTTCTTGGAAGGTTTCTCACTGCTGCGACAGAGGGGCTTCTGTGCAGCTGCTCCATTCTGCTGGCCGCAATAAATTTCTTTGCTAACGCTGCTCGTCTGAATCGAATATAGTTTATTTCATTTTAAGAAGTCTCTTTTTTTTTTTTTTTTCAGGAAAATGAATGTTAGAGCCAGATAAGAAACTATAGTCTGCTTTCAAGAAGGTTACAAGAAAACTGCATCTTGCATTACTAATCCTTTATCTTTCATGTTAACAAAAAGATTACTGACATATTTTTGAATGAAAGAAAATAAAATAGCAAATGCATCTAAAGAACTGTGTAACTTTCATGCAACACACAAATCGGTTGTTAAACGTGGAAAAAAAAAAAAAAAGGAGGGGAATGAAGGGAAAATTCATAATACGTTTCCCTTTGTAAAGGAGCAAACCAACTTTCTATAATAAGAGAAACTAGTGGAGGACTAGAAGATGCTCCTTTCATAAATGGAGAACGATGTTATTTTTACCGGAGGCTGGATTCAGGTGGCAGAGGGGGAAATCTCCCACCCCCAGATTTTTCCAGGGAGGGGGTCAGGCGGTGCCGGCCCCACGACAGCCATCCTGCCCTCCTGGGGGCTGGGGACCTGCATCCCAGAGCCCCATCCACCAGCCTGAGCTCCAAAAAAGCAGTCAGTCTGCCAAAATTCAGATGCGGGGTGAACGTGTCCCACCGCGTGGGCCATCTCCGGGAGAGACAGTTGTCACGGGGGACCTGGACGGTGCCTCCCTCCGCGGAGCATCGCCCTGTTCCCCTGCGCCAAACCCACCCGGGATGAGCTTTTCTGGTGCTTCTCTCCCCAAACCTCCCTGGAAATCCCAGTCCTGATCCTCATCCTTGCCTTTCCAGGAGAAAACACCCCCCTGCCTTGGCACACAGTGGTTCATTAGGAAACCCATAATTGAATTCCCTGACCATTCAGTTCTAAAACCCCTTTGATCGAGAATTAGTTAATTACATTGGGCCCAGTATATTCCTTGTTACAAATTTTGCCCATGTCCCCCAGATATGCGACGGCGGGCTCCGCTGGCATTGTGTCCTTTGAAACGCGTTTATGAGCCTTTGAAGCTCTCCCCCCTTAATGATGCATTGTTCGTTAATAAGTTGCCTGTAACATTCCCCCATTAGGAAATAGCTGCCTGCGACTCGCTTTGGCTTGAATGAGTATATAATAATCCAAATGTAATTGATAATGTTGGAGAATAAATGGGGACAGGCGCTACCTGGAGGATTGGCTGGAGCGGGGCGGAGGGGGAGAGCCGCGGTCCCTGCCTCTCTCCCCCGCCATCGACCTTCCCCGCGCTCGCCCTGCCAGAAATCCCTTTGACTTTGAGATGGGGGCTGAATCAAAACTCCCAGCGGCAGATAAGGNGCCCTGGGGAGGGGGGGAGCGGGAGGAGCACGCCGGGATCCTGGGGAAGGTGAGAGGAGATAAGGAGCATCTGGAAGCCTGGCAGGAGAGGATGCAGATGGGGAGATAACGCCGAGGTGGGGAGATTGCATCTTGCTCGTCTCAGGAAGGCGGGGGGGTGAGGGGGGACGGGTGGTTAATGAAGCAGGTCGGGGTCTCCGTGAAGCACAGGTGGTGGAGCCCCTTCGGTCTTCTCTGGAGTCCGGTTGTTCCCTCTCCAAGCAGCAGTATCTCAACAAAAGGTCTATCCCAGCCTCCCCCCAAAAATGTCCTCTATCCCAAGGCTTTGGCCCCAGCCCTGTACCACAGAGGCCACACCATGGTGTGGGTCTCTGCCCAAATAACCCCTCCAGCTGCTTGCTGGGTTGGCCAGCCACCCTGAGCACCCCAAATCCACTCATGACAGCTCCCTGCCATGTGGATTTTCCCCTTCCTTTTCAAATAATTGCACTTTTTCCACCCCCAAAAAAGACCAGGTCTCAGCTCTGCATCCAGGTGGGAATACTGCCAGGAAAGACTTCCCTGTGGTGTCTTGTCCTGGTGGACAAGCACTTCATCCTTGTGCCTCGTGCCAGGTGTCTTGTCCTGGCTGGGAGGGCATCTCTAGGATCACACTCCTGCCGTGGAATTCTTCCCTGTATCCCTTCCTGTATCCCCACGTCCCTTCTTTATCCCTGGATAATTCCAAACAATTTGGGACCCCAAAACAAACAAACAAAAAAAGCTGAAAACCACCTATAGGGATCCTGGAAGCGGGATGTGAATCCCTGCTGAGCCAGGCAGGAGCCTGCGAGGAGCAGAGGCTCTCGCCCGAGCTGGTCCGGGAGCGGGGAGGCGGAAGGAGATGCTCTGCCCGCCTCTTCCCTGCTCATTCCCCCCTGAATCCCATGGTGGTTTCCCCTTTGCAGGGCAGAAGGGAGCCTGTGGGCAGCAGCAGCCCCAGCCCAAGCACATCCCTCCGGCCAGGGAGGAGGTCAGCAGCCACAATGTCCGGGCACGTTGGTAGAATTTGATTTCCAAGAGACCAGAGCATCCAGAAAGAGGCCCAGAAACTGAGCTCAGCTCAGTCGCACAAGTTGGCCGGGTGGAATATAACGGGTGCTGGGAGCTCCCGGAGCCTTTCCTCCCAGCACCCTTCGCTGGGGGGTGTTCAGCCATGCCCGTCACGGCAGCACTTTTCACTTAATAACCTGCCCTAAAATCAAGAAAGTTTGAACAGAAGGGTTAAATACCCCCCCTTCCTTCTCCATCCAAACCCAAAGCAATCCATTTTGGACTTATTAAAGTGCAGATTTGCTTTAACCCCCTACCCAAATATCCTTGAATTGCTCTGTTTTGCTTTGACCTCCTTCTCGATTCCCCCCCCCCCAAACGTGGCTCCCGGTTGCAGGGACACTGCTCCTCTGGCACATCGCTGGCGAGGTCTTGTCTCTTCCATTTGCTTCTATTGCCCTCTGCTGGGGACTGTCAAAGGGAAGGCTGGTCCCCCGGGCAGTGCCTTCTCCTCTACCTCTGCCTCTGGGATTTCAGGGGTGCTGCAGAGTCCCAGGTCGTGGTGTCAATGTCCCCCCTGTCACCCCTCGCATGTCCCAGAGAGGCAGCTCTCACCTGTGACACCACACACCCACTCGTGGGCATGGCCAACCCAGCATGTGGCCAGCACATCTGGCCAAGAGGACACGTGTGACCACGAGCAGACACCAAAGGGGTCTCCAGGGTGCACATATGGGTATCTCATGTGAGATAGGAAGCAGCTCAGCTCTGCTATTGCATCTACCCGGGCACAGCTCAAAAGCTCTGTGCACCCTGAGCTGGGGTGGACTTCACCGACAAGCTCAGACCAGGATGGACAGAGCCGGTCTTGACCATCTCCTCCTGAAACTCTTTGCTCTGTGCAACCTTTGCATTTCAGCCCCTGCCAACAGGGGATGCGTAGGGTGGTTCGCACATAAAACAGAAGAAAGGAGGATGTCTGGAAGGGTTGCACGTGCCATAATCCCCAGAGAGGACCTTCAGAGACTGCCCAGGTATGGTCCAAGGAAGCTGCTGCACCTACAGGGTCTTTGGTTTCAGCAAGAAGGGTTCCAAGGGAACCAAACAGCAATTAAGTGTTGCACTGAAGTGACATTAATGACCTTTGGGGGGCCTGCATCAAGGTGGCTGATGCCTCAAAACTGAAGAGCATCAGAAACGCCAAGAGAAGACCCACAAAGCCCCGAGGAACCGTTATGACCTGCACCAAAGCTCAGACCATGCCCACAGCAAGCAGCAAGGAGAATTTCTGCAGGACCCTGGGAGCATCACCGCTGGAAAGCCCCAGAAGAGGAGGGCAATCGCAGGAGCACAGGCTAATCCTGTCACCCTCGCCACGGTGACAGCTCTGGCTAAGCCCTTGCTGCGGCCGCCAGGCCAAGCTCCCACCATCAGTGCCTGGGAGCAATTTTTTTTGGTGGGGATGGGGGTCAAAGCTGAGCTCAAGTGTCCCACTGGGGCCGTGCAGCAATCTCTGCCAGCCCAGGCAGAAACCCGAAGATAGGATGCTCTGTCACAGAGATAACCGTGCCCCACGCTGGGCTGCCACCAGCCAGCTCAGAAAAGGAACAAATTGGCAGCATTCAGAGGAATATTCTTCATTTCCAAGCGTATCATTTCTGTCCTCTGGCAAAACACCCCCCCTGCCCACTCCCCACCTCCCCCACCACCCCCTGCCCAGCTTTTTAGCAGCTTTTGCATTTCATTGTGTTGAATACAAGGTGGAAAAATGGGAGGGAAGAAACTGGGAACCAGTTTCCTTGGAGAGCTGGGGGGATTTCAGCAGCGGAGAGGTGCTGCAGGGGCAGGACCAGCCATCATAGAGGGTGTCCTGGGGTCCCCTGGGGACAGCCAGCTTTGAGGAGGATGGGCTTTCCTCCTTCAAAGCAGTGCCATCTCCCACTGTTCCCCAGTCCCACCTGGGCCCGCTTCTCCCCAGCAGCTGGAAAGAAGTTTGGAGGATGGCGGCACAGGGAAGAAAAGAAGGAAAAACCAGCAGCAGGTCTTTGGGCACCCTGGGGAGGGAAACGAAGGTGGCTTCAAGATTTCAAACCCACTCTGTGTCCCTCGGTCACAGGCCAAGGAGGGCACACAGGCACCCACCCATGGTCTCTGCTTCCATAAGTCCTCGCACACCCGCCGGATTATAGATGATGGAGGAGAGGAACGCCTTATAGCAATTAATTCCCAAAGTGTAATTAACATCTGGGCCAGCTCCATGTGATCCCCAGCTGCTAATGAAGCATGGCACCGCTTTAATTCCTGCTACGCTGCACCATCTTCTTATTAAATCCAAGAGTAGGTTCCATCACATTTCCCTTAAAGGGAAAAAGGAAAGAGAGAGAGAAATGGAGCAGGATTTGTCTCAATGAAATATGATAGATTAGAGTTTTCCGGATAAAGGAAGTAGGAGTGGGGGGAGGGCAAGAAATGGGAAATTTCGTAGGTGTGTGCGTGCGGGCATCGGTGTATTCTCTCTCGCAATGACCTCCTTACGCCCCATCCATCAGCCTGGGGTTGGCTTATTCTAACTAGCAGAGTCTTTTTCTCGTGTCTAACAGGCCCATCAGACACAATCTGCATGCCAATTACCGCGGCAGACCCCCTGATACTGAGGAATGGAAATTAGCTGTCAAGCGGAACGGGGCAGCGGCGGGCAGGGTTTGGATTGCCTGCGCTCTCCGCTCCCTCCCGTCCACACGGGCTCCGCGCGGCCGGGGAGCCCCCGATGGAAAAAAGTCATCTCGACTAATAATAAAATAAAAAAAATCATAATAACGATAAAAAAAAAAAAAAAAGCCAAACCCCACACCCAACTAACACATTTTATTATTATGCGCGTTGTGTTGCCAACCATCAGGGCACAATGCAAAATTCAGCAGAGGGCGAGAGCCAGCCAGAGGAGGAGACGGGAGGAAGAGTTGGGATAATTGCATTTTTGTGGGTAGACCAAGAGGTGGAAGGGGAGGAAAGGACACAACTGGTCCCTCCGAGGCTCTGGGGTGGATGTACACCAGGAGCCACGGGGCTGCAGCACTCCAAATCTGCCCCCCCTGCAGCTCTGGCACCTGCTGCAGGATGGGACACATCTCGCCGCCGGGGATGGAGGATGGAGAAGCGCATCACCCTGGCAGAGGTTCCCCAAAATCAGGGAGGCAGAGGGCTGGAAACCCACCAGCCAGACTACACCTACCCGTGGGAGATTTTCCTTCCAAAACAGGGACAGCAACAGGCTCCCTGCAAAAATCAGGGGGGCCAGGTCACACTGGAGCTGGATCCTTGCTGGCTGGCAGCCCTCAGAGAGCTTTGCCAGGAGCGAGGGGGGAAAAGGGAGCTGGATCTGGGTGCTGGGAGGGCTAGTCGGTCTTGGGAAAATATTTTTTTGGGAAAAAAATGCACCGAGACCCAACCGTAGTGCCAAAATGTCCACATCCTGCTGACCCATGGTGGCGGAGAAAGGACCAAAGCTGGCCAAGAAGAGACATCACCCTTTGCAGCAAAGGGCTGAAACAGGGAAGGGGGGTTGAAGGTTGCTGGGTGGGGGGGGCTGAACTGCAGGGACATGGCAGGAGGAAGAGGAGGGGGAAGGCAACTCTCTTCAGCCCACCTTTGTGCCAGGGGAAGCCCGTGGGGCCAGGAGCTGCCCCTCTCGGCAGCCCCTTCCCACTCCCCGCCGGCGGCCGCCTTCCCGGGGGGGGTCACAGCGCGGTGGCTTTGACAAGCATCACTTAACCCCCCTCCCTGCTCCGTAATAACCTCATACATCAAGCGGGAAGAGACGGCGGAGCGTGGCTGGAAGGGCTCCGCTTCCACATCCAGCGTCATTATCCCCAGGCCCCCTGGGCTCCATATGCAAACGGGCTGGGGGTCCCCGGGGTGCCCGGGAGGAGAGTGCCCTGCGCGGCCAACATCAGTTATTCCCGAGCCCGGCCACGGCGTGGGCCCAGCCTGACATCTAGCGGCACTGGGCAAAACGGGGTGCTCCAGCTGGCAGCAAACTGGGCTGACTGGGAGGACCCCGCTGTGCCTCTTCCCGCCCTTCAGGAGCCTTCAGCAGCAACGTCCCACCCCAGAGCACCTTTCGGAGGCTCTCACCACCTCTGTCCACGTCCAGCCTCTTCTTCCCTTTCCAGCTGCCCCATTTTAAGGAGCCGGACCCCCCTGTCTGACTCCTACGAGGGGCATCCTGTACCTGACACTCTGGTCCTCACCATCCCCCCCCTGCCCCCTCCGCCATGGAGATTGGGACCACCTCCCTCCTGCCCACTCTGGGACCCCTGCCTTTCATCTCCACTTTCCTCCCAGCCCCATTGCCCCCGTGCATCCCTGGAGGGACATGCTCCTCCAGCAACAGGACATCTCTGCTGCCTGCTCAGGCTCCCCAGGAGGGTCTCCATGCACGTGGCACGGGTGGAAACCTCATCCCTTCTCCCCAGCCCACCAGCAGCCCCTTTTCCCAAGCTGCCAGACAGCAGCAACACAGCAAGAGGGGACTCCCCGGCGTCACAAGGGACTGAGCCACCCACCACTGGAGTCCTGGGGATTGGGTGGTCCCACTGCTCCACGGGACTGGCCAAACACGGGAGCCCACTCTCCATCTTGGGGACGGGTCTTTCCTGGAGAGGAGCAGTGGGATGGAAGGGAGGGGATGAAGCCAGCCAGGAGGAAGGAGACAGCAAAGAGGGAGGCAAGAGGGACTGGAAGAGGGCGTTGTGCTTGGAGGAGGCTCAGCTCTACCACCAGCTCTGCCGGGGCAGGATGACTCGGGCCACTAAAATGATCAGGGGGTTGGAGCACCTCTGCTACAAGGACAGGCTGAGGGAGCTGGGGTTGTTAAGCCTGAAGAAGAGGAGGCTCTGGGGACACCTAATAGTGGCCTTCCAGTAGCTGAGGGGGGCTACAGGAAGGCTGGGGAGAGTCTGTTTACAAAGGCCTGCAGCGACAGGACGAGGGGCAATGGCTTTAAGCTGGAGGTTTAGATTGGAGATAGGAGAAAGTTCTTTACTGTGAGGGTGGTGGAGCACTGGAACAGGTTGCCCAGGGAGGTGGTTGAGGCCCCATCCCTGGAGATATTCAAGGGGAGGCTCGATGAGGCCCTGGGCAACCTGGTCTAGTTGGGGGTGTCCCTGCTGACTGTGGGGAGGTCAGACTAGACGACCTTTGGAGGTCCCTTCCGGCCTGGACCATTCCATGATTCTATGACTCGCCCGCAGACCCCGGGAATAAAAGGCAGGACAGGGCGAGCTGAGCGACTCTCAGTTGGCTTTATTGGTGGCCTCCGGGCACCCCGGTCACCGGGCTGCCTCACTGGGCAATGCTGCGGAAGGACTGGACGGCGGGGCTGGAGGCCCCCCACTCCACGGGCTTGCGGTACTCCCCCTTGGGCAGCAGGTACTGCCTGCCGCGGTAGTTGGGGTGCTCGTAGAAAACCCAGGTGCCCTCCAGCACTCTGCAGGCGTGGACCTCACGCATGTGCCACTCATCCATGACGGAAGGGCAGTCTTCGGTGGCTTCGAACATCTGCCCGCCAAAATCTCCCTTCTCGAATACCTGGATGTGGCCCCGGCCTCCACTTGGCTAGAAAAAATTGAAAAAGAAAAAAACAAAAAGGGAGAGAAAAAGGGGCTGGAAGGAGGCACCAACACATCCCTGGTTGTGACCAGGGAACAGCACTGAGGCACGGTCTACGCTCGGAGCAGGCACAAACCACCAGGGCAGGGCTGAAGGGCTCACGTCAGCCCCCAAAAAGCGCCGCCGGGGCAACTCCTGTCTGAACATCATGTGCAAAAAAACAGCATAAAAGCACCGAGACGGAGCAGAGCACCTCCAGCCCAAACTGCAGCCCCAGTTTGGCGGGGAGGAAGGGTGCAGGGAGGGATGTGAGGCCAGTCCAGCAGGCGCTGGGCGCTCTCTCCCAGGCAGCCTTCCTTCCCGTCCCAATGCTGGCTCGAAACCCTTCCGCCACCCCACGTGAGCATCAGGAGGAGAGACGGACCCCCCCCTCCGCTCCCCACTCCTCCGGGCAACAAGGAGTTTAATGAGCTGGTGACCCCAGCTGGGTTGTATTACAGGCAGACACAGCGCGGGTATTTTTCCACTGTGATTTGAAGCGCCGCGTTGCCTGCGGGCGCTTTGCGGCAGTTTTAATCTGCAGCTGCCCGGACACCATCTCCCACCCCACCCCACCTCCCCTCTCGTTGCCAGCCCCATCCCGGCTCCGCAGGGTTCCCACCGATCCGTGCGCTGCCGCTGCGGCTTCTCTGGGGCACCCCGACCCAACGCCTTCGCTGCAGGTCCCCCTGGAAGCCCCCCCAAGCGCAGGAGGGGAAGGCAGGCACCGGGTGGACATGCAGGGTAAAGCCATCCCGATGGAGAACACCGTGTTGCTGCTAGATCTCCCACGTATTTTGGCTCCATCCCTTATGCCAGCTCAGGGTCCTGAACTGGCTGGAAACTCTCCCTGCCCCATCCAAAGACCTGGCAGTCCCAGAACGGCCTCAAAAGGGGGGTCAGACCTCCAGGTGTAAAAGCAAAACCTCCCCTCTGCTGTGAGACCTGCTCCAGGCAGTGGGAGACCACGACCCTGCTACTCTACTGGAGTCAGCGACACACAGATCCCCCCGCACCGTCTGCCCCACTGCTGGCAAAGACACAGCAGCAGCATCCAGCGTCTCAGCCCCAACCCACACACCCAGTTTTAAAGGGTGCTGCTCCCCACAGACTTCCCAAGGGGATCATTTCTCCCCCCCCAGCACTTCCACACCACCCCCCGTCAACCTACATTTATCCCATCTCCTGCTGGTGGAAGGAGAGGTGCTGTGGAGGCTGCAGAAGCATCTCCCCACCATCAGTGAGGAGGGGATGAGCACAGTTCCCGCGCTGCAGCGGGGAGACACGCATTGCCCTGTGCTCTCCTAAGAGCAGGAGACACCGGGGCTGCTCCAAGCATCCCCAAGGAGAGCTTCAGGCATCCCCTCCCACTCCTGGGCACTCCAGGTCTGCTCCCGGGGCTGTTCTCCCCATGCCCAGAGGGGCTTGGTGATACTGAGATTCCATTCCCCGTATCAGAAGGGAGCCCTGCCTTGCTAGAGGGGCTCTAGGTGCTCCTGCAAAATCTACATCCCACTGTCACAAGCCTTGTGGCCACCATCAGATTTGGAATCAGTTGGGAGTACAAGAGTGAGGAAGGCAAGAGGCAAACCTCGGAGTGACCTGCCCAGACACCAAAGTCCTTGGAGGAACATGCAGATATGAAAACTCACCTACAAAGCACGCAAAAGGGATCTGCTTCTTCCCATTGCAATCAAGGGTGGAAGAGATTTACCTTCTCCACTCACCAAACACTTTGTGGTTCCCGGAGCCGTCCCCTCCAAAGGAGCTCCCATGAGTCCCCTGGAAGATGGGGGCCACCCACAAATGGGCTGAAACCCTTTAATGATAGGTCTGTAAATTAAAACGTCCCTTGGGAAGAGGTGACACTTACTATCTGGACGGCTTTGCAGGAGCCAAGGCGGTCGTTGAGGCCCATCCAGTGGTGGTAGTCGGGATACTCGCCACGCGTCAGAACGTACATGTTCCCGGAGAAGTTGGGTCTCTCGTAGGCCACCCAGGTGCCTCCATCCACGCGAATGGAGTTGCAGCGGCTCAGGTAGGTGTGAAAATCGGGGCAGTCGCTGTTGCACTCGTAGTAACGGCCTAGGAAATTCTTGTCTTCATAGAAGGTGACCTGAAACACAAGCAGAGAAAGGAAAGGAGGGAGGTTCCTCATCCTCCAGCACATGCCTTCATCCATACTCTGGCCACATCACGGCATGAAATACCTGAAAGAAAAGCGTCCTCGAGATGTCAAAAAGTCTTCAAGCCCAACCACTGAGCAGGATCAACTGCATCCCAACTAACCCTGGCAGCCACTTCACCAGTCTGGCCCCAACGCCTCCAGCTGCCACTAGTGTCTTGCCCTTTCCAGCACCTACTTCTGTCCCAATCCAACCCACGGTTCCCTTGGTGAAGTCCCCATCCTCTTTGCAGCAAAACGCTATTAATACATTTCCCTCCCACCTTCTCTACATCAGTAGTTACTCAATTATGGCCAAGGGAGACATAAGGAGTCAATGGACTGTGCTAAGCAGCTTTTAATTTATATTGCCTCGTGGAATTCTTGCAGTTAGACCTTTACTGATAAGGGGCTGGTGAGGCCTCTCTCCTCCTGGGTCACATCTTCTAGCCCTGAGATCGTTCTCCTTGCCCCAACTCTACCAGGTCCACAGTTTGCTTTCTCAAAAGTCAACGTCAAAAGCTGGGCATCACGTGAGCTTTATTAGCGCCAAGAAAAACCCAGCCCCATTTATTAGATCCTTCCACAAGACAATTATTCATTGAGAGCTGCTCTTTGCAATAAGGATTCCTGAGCCATCATGTCTATTTTGACTGCACCCCTTGCTTGCTTACAGTACTGGGAAGTCAGACCATACCAAAAAATTACATTAGTTTGACGTGAATTGGTGTCAGCAGATCCCTACGGCTGCACCCAACCACCAGCCCATCTTCCATCTCAACAGGAGTTTGATGACTTACTCCAGTGTCTTCTAGAGCCTGGCACGGAACCCACACATGTCCAAGTTGCTTGATCCAATGTGGTGCACGCTCACGACAACATTTCACCTTTTCCAGCTTTCCAGCAGGGCATCAGCCCCATACCTGCTGCTGGGTTATTTGGTAGCATCTGAGATCACCTCAGCCAAAATCCTGAGAATTCTTCTGGCCTCAGTGATTTAAATCTCTAACACCCAACATCTCCATAATCCAGTTTTCCCATAGTTTTTTCCATAGCTTGAGTATCAAGATACACTGTCCCCTTTTGCTCCTAGCACCTGCGGTGGGTGTTCTGGCTATTGGTATTGATCTAACACCAGTGATGTTAAAAGATGATGTTCATTGTCGCAATTTCAACCCAGGAGACAGATTCAAACCTAGGACAACCCACTTGCTTTTTTTCCCCACTCACTTTTTGTTAAAAAAAATTTAGTTAGCCGTGGTTTTCCTCGAGCTGGTTGGTCAGTGTGTCCCACCAGCCTCACCAGGCACACTTGGAAGTTGGGACTAATCACGCCAGAGGATTTATGTCCTTGGTCTTGTTGCCTGTTAATAGACTTTTATAAGGATAATGTTATTTTCCTCTTACTTTCAAGGGACTCTCCCATTACGAAGCCGTCCGTCGGCACACACAAAGCAACCTGGCCCCACCTCCCTCCCTCCTGGACAAGCTCTTCCCATCTCCAGTGGGGAAGATAGGGAGCTGGGAGATCACCACCATCTTTCCAGCAAGAGAATAAAAGTTGTAAAAGTGCACTAAAATGCCCAATTCCTTTTCTCCAACACTGCTACTATAGGGTATTTAACCACGCTGGTCTGCCCTTGCCAGCCACAGCCCCGCTGTTGTTCTACAGCTCCTGCCTTTGAATCTTCATCCCGAGAGGTATCGCCTGGAAAATACGCTGCTCCATCACACAACTCTGCCTGAAGCTGGTTAAATTGGCCTCCAGTTTTGTAACAGAAAAGAAAAAGCTCATTTGATGTTCCTTCCCCACCCAGCCTAACGCAACTGAACTCCCAATTTGGCAAAGCTGCCCCTTGGTCCTCAGAGGACGTTTCCCCTGCACTCACAAAGCCACAAAACCAAAGAAATCCCAGAGCACACAAAGGGTCCGGCCATTCCCACCATCCAAAAGCATTCGTTGCTTTATTCCGAGACCATTTATAGGAAGACTTAAGGAGAGGGCTCCTGCCCACCCATTCTCCATTTGCACACACCCTCAAGCCGTTTTCAGACCTTCCCACTCAGCGCTTCTCAGCTCCCCTCTACCAATTTGGGCACAAACAGCCCAGACTGACGTTTTTCACCCGTCCCAGGATAACGACAGGTGAATTACAGATTCCAATTCTAGGCCATCGGTTCATTTCACTCCCATCACTAACCTGGTCACTACCCAAACTTTGCTTTTTTGGGGGGCTTTACCCGGCAGACGGAAGATGTGCAATTGGCAAATCTGGTTTACGGGACCGTAAAACTCCTACTCCCCTGGCCACCTCAGAGCAGCTATCCCGTTTCTTCCCAAGGGCAGCTCTGTTAGAAGGAAACTCACAAACCATACCTGAAAGCAATAATCAGAAAGTGCTACTTTCTAAGCAAGTAGCCTGGGGGCAGCGACCCCTTTCTAGGGCTTGCTTCGGTCGGGAAAAATAAGTGTTCAATTCTCTCCTTTGCCCTTTTCTTCTCCCTGGAATGCGATGAGCGAGAGCTCGGTGCAGAGGAAAGATGAGATTTGCTCTCGGTCGCTACCTCAACTCCTCTTGGACACTTTGCAGCACATAATCAACAAATTCCCTGCTCACGGGGAGGCGGGTTTCAGCAGGGGTGAAGGCAATATGTGTTTTAAGTCCCTTTAAGCGGACTCGAGGAGACTCAAGCATGAACCAGTCACATCTCCCCAGCACGCTCTTTAGGCACAGGTACATCCCGACTGAACTGCTGCCATCCCAGAGGTGAGAAGGAAGCCACACACCACCCTCCGCTCCTTAAGGCTGCTCAGAAACAGCCAAAGCAAGCACTTCCAGCCCGGGTCACAGCCAAAAAGCGCCGAGAAGCGGGGACTGAATCCCGATCTCCCACAGCACCAGCCAGCACCTACAAAATCGCTCTGCTTCCCAGCTCTCTGCGCCCCCTTGGGTCCTACAGCCTCCACAGCTTCAGATGAACATGACCCAAAAGCAAGACTAATACCGTGGAAAGATGTAGGTCTGTCCACAGCCTCCCACCAGTTGTTTAACAGGAGGAAGTGACCACTAGCCCAACGTTCTCGCCTTCCTTTCCCACCTGTTTATCCCTGCCCAGTCCCAACCCCGCAGCATGGTCTGCATGACCAGCCAGCTCAGCTGGGCTAACTCCACGACCGAAGACCTAGATGAGAGCTAGAGCTGGATCCCCCCGTCTGATGCACGGTCAACTCCAGCTGGAGTTGGGCTTTCTCATCTACCTCCTCCTCCAGTTTAAATCGATCTCTGCCGATTCCACCACGTCACACGGCTGGTTCACATCCCTCAGGGAACGCTATTGCCTTCGGAGCTACGGCCATCGTCCAGGTGTCTTTCCTTTGCTCCGCCATGGAAGGGGGACGTGGTGGCCGCCGCTGGCATTGGGGCTCAGCTCCTCCCTAGGCAGCCTTCCACGAGACCTGGCTCTGCAAACGCGGCTTGTCGTGTTCGCTGCCGGCACAGCAGCCTCCACCGCCAATTTACAAGGCGTCACCTCCTGGTGTGTTTTAAAACACCCCCTCACCAGTCACTGTGTTCAACTCCGTCCTCTCACACAGCCAGACCTAGAGGGAACAGCCAAGACCTGGGAAAAGACTAGGGAGGGCTCAGCTCCAGCTTCCCTCCATCTGGGGAAGGATTCCAAGCATCTCCTCGTGCCGACAGACTGACAGAGGGAGAAGCTGTCAGCAGAAGAAACCAAACTTTCTCCACAACTTACCCTCAATAAATTCTGTACTCCTCACCACAGTCATGTGTAGGCTGCAAATAAACTTACCTTGGTTCCAGCTCTGGACATTTTCTGTTCCAGCCAAGCTCCCCGGTGCTGGAGGAACGTCAGAAGCTGTTACAAACGGCCAGGATCCCAGGCGCCCTTTTTATAACGGGCTCGTTTTAAACCAGACAGCCGCTTTGTCATGAGAATAGGATCCAAAAATTGAGTCAGTGATTCTGAGGCTATAGACGGTTTCCAGAAAAGCAAACAGGATTATGGAATAAAGGAAGGCTTCGCCATCCTCCCTTTGTTACAATTTGCTGAGTCAGAACACCAAAACTCTGCCAAACGCACTCAAAACACGCAGCCCCCTGCCAAGTCCTGGAGGATGGGGGGCAATTTGGCTGCTCCCTCCTTTTCAAGCGTGTTCAACAAGAAGGGATCCTCCTCAGCTCTAAAAAGCCCATCCCCATCTGTAAGGGAGAGACCCCATATTTAATGTGAGAGCATTCCTATGGAGCGAAGGATTCAGTTGGGAAAAGGCGAGCACGTGCCCAGGGCAGACACCACGGGAAGAACAGCCTCTGTGCAGAGGTTCTGCTCCAAACGTTCCCAATGGAAACATCTGCGCGGCAAAGAGGCTGCGCGTTTTCATAGCACACCCTCAGCTTGAGCTGTATCGCTCCAAACGGCGCCTGACATCGAGGAAAAGGAGGAGGTCTGGCCTAACACCCCCAAAAGTCAGTGATTTCACACATTAAATAGTAGAGAGCAGGGCCCAGATTTCTGACAAAATCTGCCAGCATCACAAATTCAACTCAAAACTCTTACGCCACCATCTGCGCTTTGAGCAAAAATATTTCTTTTAGCCACACTCCGGCCCACTGAGCAGGGAGGGGGAGGATTTCTGGCTTATGTACACCCACCCACATTTCCCGCCCCCCCCCGCCCGCCCATTATGCAAAAACACCTCTGCAGCTATTCACTGCACCAGCCCCAAGGCTTAGCGAGACAAAGGGAAACGAATTTGGCACAGCAGCGCCTGGAACACGCAGCCCCTATTCTCAAATCTGTCAGGACAAGCAGTCTGGCAGCGGCGGCTCTGCCTGCCACCCCATGTGCACTGCCACAGCTCCGCGGAACGCCGTCAGATATGACAGTCTGAGACAGACGTGCGCAGCAGCATCTCGGCTTCTTCCCGCTGCGGGTGTCTCGAATGGCCCAGCGCTGCTGCTTACAGCTCTTGCTGCTAGAAAGGCTGCAAGGCCACTTATTTTTTTTTATCCAAATGCTGTCTTAGGAAGATCAGAGTCCAACCACAACCCACGTCCTACCGAAAGGCAAGCCAGTAGGTTCACTAGAACATCTCAAAGCTTCACTTTCATGTGTATCCCTCTTTTAGTTGGCTAAACAGCATAAACTCGCCTTGTATTGCATCACCTGCCCTCCCCAGCAGCCAAGAGAGACTTTCAGAATAATTCCAGCATCACAAACTGCCATGTACACCAGAGCACTAAGTGTCCCCGCCTTCCTCTCGCTCTCAGGTCAGACAGCTCTTCAGAAGGCACGTACAGCTGCCGGTTCGGTCACCCACGCGACGCCTTGGCCTGCTCTGCCCAGCCCATTCAGGTGCTCGGCGACGAGCACATCTGCCCAGGACAGGTTCCACTAGCACAGGAGAACGGTACTCAGCCAAGCTGATAACCTTCACAAGAAGTATTAAAGGTAGGAAAGTATTAAATTACGTTTGCGTTCAAATGCTGCGCAAGGGGCAGCCTTCAAAACCTTCAATTCCACGGCTGTTAATAAATTAGCACTTTTCTCTCAGCTGATGGGTTCACATTTCATTAAGCAGCGCAGATGTTGTGTCCCTCTAACACCCACCATGCCGGTAAAACCCCTTCCCTAGGACACGTGCCAGGCTCATCTAAGAACTCTGTTTTATTGACATTTGTCAAAACAATACAAACGTGTTACAAAAGTTAATACCATAACGTCACACTGCTCAAGTGCCATCTTCATATTTAAAAAAAAATAAATAAATAAAAAAATCACTGAATTTCACTCATTTTTAAAAAAATAATAATGAAATATTTCATTTTTGCATGTATAAAAGCAGTGTGGCTGGCTTGTACCATAACGATGCACGCGACGCCAGGGCCCTGCCTCCACCTCTGCGCCGGGAAAGGGCTGCTTGGCTGGATACTCGCCCACCACGGCCACTAACCGTGCTGACGGGCTCCCCACCAAATGATCCTTCATCACCCTCATGCGCTTTCTCAGTCACCAACAGACTAGTTACAGCACGCTCCCGGGAAAGCGGGAGAAATCCTAAAGCAGAACAGAGAGTCCCATCCGCGCCGAGGCTGGGAGTCGGGTCCACATTGAGTGCGTTCGGGCAGGACGGCTGCAAAGTCTGAGTGAGAACTGCTCTCAGTGCACCACTGACCAGTCCCAGAGCTCTGTAACAAAATAAGAGGAGGAAATTTTACTCCAAACAGTCCTTTAAAAATCACCTCAAAGTCTAAAGAAAAAAAAAAAAAAACAACCCACAACTTTCTAATGCTTTGAAACATGCAATGGCAGAAAAATTCAACAAGAGCTTGTCTTCAGCTCCTAAACTACTGGAAGACAAAGACAATACAAAGTAAGAATTATTTGAAGTTCTCAATTCTCTTAAGCAAAAAGTGAGACAGGTAAGTACAGACATAAATGCACACAGTCTCCTTCAGAGAGCAGCTGTTCAAGTAAGTTTTTACATCAGATTCTGTACAACATGCCCATCTGCCCTTACAGACACACGTCCCTGACAAATCAAACAGAACACCTGCAGAGAACGTGGAGATGCTGAGCACACAGGGAATAGGTTCAAATTCAAAAGCGGTTCTGACTGCAAAATAAGAACTAAAACCAAGCACAAGGCTCTTGGGAGAATGTCCTACGTTTTCAACCTCTGCCCAGGCTGCGCATAGAACCATGGGACAATTCCTCTAGATAGAGAAGAATCAAGAGAATCATAGAATGACCAGAGTCGGAAGGGACTTTTAACACCACCCAGTGCCGCCGCCTGCCCTGGGCAGGGACACCTCCCACCAAACCAGGTTGCTCCAAGCCCCCTCCAACCTGGCCTTGAACCCCTCCAGGGATGGGGCAGCCACAGCTTCTCTGGGCAACCTGGGCCAGGCTTTCACCACCCTCACAGCAAAGAAGTTTTTCCCCACATCTCATCTCCATCTCCCCTCTTTCAGTGTCAAACCCTTCCCCCTCCTCCTATGGCTCCCTTCCCTGATCCAGAGTCCCTCCCCAGCTTTCCTGGAGCCCCTTTAGGGACTGGAAGGGGCTCCAAGGTCTCCCCGGAGCCTTCTCTTCTCCAGGTTGAACACCCCCAACTCTCTTAGCCTGTCCTTACAGCAGAGGGGCTCCAGCCCTACCAGCATCTCTGTGGCCTCCTCTGGCCCCGCTCCAACAGCTCCATGTCCTTCCTGTGCTGAGGACTCCAGAGCTGGACACAGTGCTCCAGGTGGGGTCTCACCAGAGCAGGGTAGAGGGGGATTATCATCTCCCTTAGCTGCTGGCCACACTTCTTTTTTTTGCTGCAGAAACATGCCCTCTACTCACCATTCCTTCTGCTGTGCAGGAACACGATGCTATCCCGCTGCCTGCTTGGAGCCCACCGCAGGAGGAACAAGGCTATCCAGCTGCTGACGATTCCCTGTCTGAACCAGCCATTCATAGAATTTGTTTTCTACCAACATCTGGAACCGTTTCCTCTGATCCCTGAAACCAAAAGAAGATCAGCAGGGAAGCATGCAAACGTCACATTTATTTATAGTATTATACTTCTAAACCTCACCTTCGCTACCAAAACAATCTCCACATGTATCAGCTCAGAGCTGGGCTTGCTTCATGAACTGCCCGTCCAGGAAGAGAAGGCTTTTACCAAGGAAATATTACTACAATGAACCCTAAAGGCGTAACTTGGGGAAGGTGGCATGACTCCTCTACCTCCCCCATCTCACTACCACAGCACCCCTGCTCCACAGGGCCGCCCCTGCTTTACTTAGAGAGCACAGATTAAACCTGTCTGAGAAGGGAGAGAAAGAAGATTAGCAACCAGCGCTTAAGCACTGGATACACAAAATTGTGTTCTGACAGCGCCTCAAAGAGAGGGGATGGAGATCAGGAACAACAGACTTGCATAGAAACATTCACGTTACTGGTAAATCATTCCCGTTACTGGTAAATAACTTTTGGGGTGTGTTTTGTAAGCCCAGCAGTAACAGGGTACACCACTCAGCTCAGGCTCTCTGTCTCTGCCGCTGCTGGATACCCATGAGCAGTGCAGGCTCTCGGCAGTATTTCTCCAGAACGGCATCCCAGCCATCTGGCACCACCCCAGCTCCACAACTTCTTAAGCCAAAGGTGGCACAAGCGTTGAGTAACTCCTGCTGCACTTTTTTCCCCCCGTGAGCTTATGCAATTCCTTTCTGAACCCACGTAAAACACGACCATTTTCAATATCCTGTGGAGAGTTTACATGGTTTTGCTTTGAACCCATCCCTAATTCGATGTGCTGATCCCACCCTGGACCGGGAAAAGCCCTGTGCGTTTTTGTGCCGCTCTGTTTCAGAGAGGCTCGGTGTACCCAGACCCTTTTTTCAAGTTAAAGGCTTTCCTTTGTACTATCACTTCCATCTGAGACACCCCCCGAAAGCAGGGTTCTAGGTCAGAAAAACTAACCTAAATTCCTCCCCAGTCAATGTGAACACAAAGGCAGCCACTTCTTTCTTCCCCTATGGTTTTATCTTCTCCAAGTGCTTTTTATATACCTTGATCTGCTACTGACCCTGAAAGGCTTTGTGTCTGATATGCTCGGAAAATGAATAAACAGGATTTTATGCTTTTGCAAGTTGTTCCTCAAGCTGTCTTACTGGTCCTGTCTTACGGGGTTTTTACTTTCAGCCTGGCAGGATTTACATTCTTTTTTTTGTCCCACTTTCCTCATTCCGACAACTCCAACTTCTTGAAAGACGTTGTCTTATTTCTCACAGTCTCTCTCACCTCCCAGTTCAAGCATGACAGCTTTTTTCTTTCTACATCTCTGATATCCTGTTTGCTCTAAGCTTCCTACTTGTCTCCCTGCCTGTAGGAGACAGAGACATTTTACACTGTCAGCTGCCCAGTTTCTTCCAGCAAGCTTCTAGACCTGGCACAGTTTTCTCTCTTTTATGACTTAAGTCACTCCAATACCGAGCTCTTGCCTCCTGTGACTGCTGTAGAGGATGTTACATCTCACATCCGCACATCATCCGTATTACCTCCCACTTCTTTTAACAGTAGGATTTTTGACAGGGGAAACACCTTCACAAATTCCTGGGGTGAGAAGCAGCAGCCCTGGGAGGACCATGGCTGGAGGAGGAAGAAGCACCTTAGGATAAGGCTGGTAGCTACAAGGGAAGACTCTAGCACAAGGGCTGAAGTTACCACTTTCCTTCCTGCTGCCCTTCAAGACTGAGAGTTTTGAAGGTTTTTACACTTCTGTCACCACTACTGGGTCACTACTGCTCAGCCACCCTCCCACTTGCAGCAAAATCCTGCCCCAGAACCCCTTCTCTCTCCCAATCTAGAGCTCTTTCAAAGTGGAGGCTCCTCCACGCTCAGCAGAGGTGCCTGGGTTTCAGAAAGGAACAAGGGAAGCAGAGGGAGCTCCTCCAAAACAAGGAACCATCAAATGGACTAGAAGTCCTCAGCTTGGTGCGATGGACAGTGGTGACAGTTTGACCCAACATATTCTGTGTTGCCCCAGAGGATAAAGCCCTCCGAGATCAGTGCTTATCAGCACCCAGTTACATGCCC
This sequence comes from Arenaria interpres, assembly GCA_013399435.1. Classification (NCBI taxonomy): domain Eukaryota; kingdom Metazoa; phylum Chordata; class Aves; order Charadriiformes; family Scolopacidae; genus Arenaria; species Arenaria interpres. The sequence goes on from VXAK01025069.1 coordinate 76,143, forward strand.
ATTACAAGTCTTTGACTGAGCACAGAACAGAAAGAAAATCTACACGGTTCAAGGACAGCTCCACGAACACTTGTTCTCATCTCTTCAAGCCTTTACAACTGAATATCTGCATTTCTATCCCCATTCTGCATTTGCAAAGGAAGCCAAGTCCTTCAGGTTGCTGCCCCAAAAAGGTTCACAGAAAGATAAAAGCAGCTAAAATGAATTCCACAGAGATTTGCCCGATCCAGCTGGCTGCAGAAGAAAGCAGAGAGACAGAGGATTCAATGCGATCTGATAAAGAGGACTTTAAAAGCTACTGTCCGTGAGGTGACCTGTTGGAATGGTTCACACACACCCCCTCAGCTCACCTCAGCAACAGATGGGACAGTATTTTAAAGCTTCAACCTCAATGTAAAGCTTGGGCCAAGAGTGACCGCCAATCAGCTGCAGGCCAGTAATTAGTGGAGCTGTTGTTCAGGGTACGCAGGGCAGCACGCCACACCAGAAGCGGAACAGAGACCGCAGAGAGACAGTACCCAGCGAGAGGTAAGCTGTAAACTCTGACTGGCAGGGTGGACTCCTCACGTCAGCAGTTTCTAGGAATGCTTTTCCTTGAGCTTCAAATCACCACAAAGCACCTCCTTCAGAGTTACAACTGCGAACATACATTAAGAGCAAAGACCAGGATCCCAAGACTGCTAAACACTAATATGCTAGAAATGGCACGCCAGACAAGGCTGAAGCAAACCAACCCGTTATATAAGCATTTTTGTTGAACCACATTAAATCAATCTTCCGATTGTATGGCTGAGCTGAGCTGTCACACAGCTCACCGGGTCCCGCAGCACTCACTTGGTCAGGCCTGTCTCCTTCACGGTTTTCTGCCAGATCTGTACCTTCTGCTCTCGCTGACTCAGCGCCTTCTGATAGGCGTGGGGAAGCCCACCCGGCGTCTCCGTGGTGTCTCCTTCCATCTCAAAAGGAATCACGAAGGTGTAGAAGTCCGAGGGCGGCAGGAGGCGGAAGACGCTCGTGTCACCGCTCTCCTTGCACACCAGCATAGGGCTGTCCCAGTAGTTCGGCAGAGTGGCCAAACCCACCTGAGCCATGTGGTCTTCAAGCATGGGATAATGGGTGTGGAAAGGGGCAAAGCTGATCGCTTCGTTCCCCAGGAGGATGAGAGGTTGGGTAGGCGTGAGAATGTAAAAGGTACAGCCAGAAGTGGAAGAAAGGCACAAACGATGGCAAACCACAATGACCTTGACGTTGTCACAGCTGTGGACGTGAACAGACGCCTGCACAGGGCCGAGGACAAACGTGCTATTCCGGCACTTCTCAATGGTCACGGATCTGCCAAGGAACAAGAGTGAGGAGGCCGTGAGCAGGAAAGAGCGAAACCAGAACTTTTTCACTGCTTGCTCCATCTAAAAAGAACTCAGCGCTTGAATAAACTTGCTGAAAAGACATCTAGCTGTGCCTCAAGAGGACAAAAACTCACCGGAGAGGAGAGAGGAGATAAATGAAGGACTCATTGCAGCGATGAATTCTTACGTGAGCCCCGACCAGGGTGTCCGAGCTCTTGGCCAGCGTCTGCTTGTAGACCTGGCTCATGATCACCATGGGGAACACCTCAGGCACCACACGAGTATTGCAGGCGATCTTTGCTCTCCTGGTTGTTCCTTCAACTGCAAAATAAAGTTAACCAACGCGTTTAGAATGAGGAAAAAAACAAAACAAACCACAAGCACAAAAAAGGCTATACCTGATTCCTACAGAGACACAGACATGCTGGTTCACTGTCCACATCATTCAGCAGCCCCTCAAGCAAATAATCAGCCCAAAACTTCAAGGATGGTACCATCAAACCGAGTCAGTTCATGCACCAGTCATACCATCCACCAGCGCCTACTGGGCAGGTCAGCAGCACGTAGCAGAAAGAAGCTCCAGAATTCAGGGCATGTTAAAAGATCAAAACCACTTCAAGATTATTCAGAGGCAGGTAAAGCTTCCACAAGCTACAGACAGCCCTGACCTAGGCATCTCCATTTCCACAAGTTTGTTCCTGAACACAAGATTTAGCTTGGAAGATCCGTAGGGTAATTTTTCTGTTGAAAGCAGAAACTGTATGTTTTAAGAGAGTGAAATGCTCCCTCTACTGTACAACCCCTGAGCAACCTCATGGTCCTACCTAACGCACTGCCACTTTTGTGGTTGTGCGGTCAGAGGAAACAAAATATTAACCTGAATTTTTTTCTCCTAAGGTGGAAGGTGCCTCAGCTCCACTGCCATGTCCTCGCAGGTCAAGGAATGAAATTCAAGGCAAGGAAACCTAGATCAGTAACAGCTTTGGCACAAACACACCATGTTATCTATTCTCTGTGTCCAGCTGTACTTGAATAATGAGGATAGTGATGCTGGCCTCACTCAGAGGGGACTTGGAAAATAAAGTCATTAATGTTTGCTCACCAAAGTGCTCCAAGGACTGGAAAAATACACACACGTCACGCAGCACCCTCTAGTCCCCCAAACTCACCTCTAAGGTGCCACTTTCCCCATCTCCACTGACAGTAGGAGGAAAAGCAGGCAAGCCCCCACACCAGTGCCAGATCCCCGGACAGCAAGAAAAGCCAAGACTGGGAAGTTACTTCTAAAAATGAAGGCAAGGCCTGTAGCTACCTTGCTGCGCCCAGGCGAGCTTCTTCCCGGACTTGAGGCAGGCAGTCATTGCAAAAGGGTTTGACGTCAAGCAAGACCGCAGCCAGCTCTCTAGTTTGGGGAATGAGAAGGCTCTGGAGACCTTTGAGTAGCCATTCTGCCCGTGACAGGGCTGCCAGAGGGCAAGCTCGTGCAGAGGATGGACCATCTTGGATTTGTTCACCGTCCCTTCAATAAGAAAGCTGAGGGCACAGACAGCTTCGTAGGACACCAAGCTACTATGGGTGGAATGGGAGGAGGCAGTGAGCTGCTCTGGCTCCAGCAGCAGTTCCAGCATATCCGAGAGGTGGCTCAGCACGAAGGCATGGTGGTCCTGATCGTTCCAGTTCTTAGCGGGCAGAAAAACACACAAGGAGGAGGTGAGTTCTCACAGAGCTGAACAAGCTCCATCAACTTTATACAACGCATCCTCGCTTTCACCCTTCTAAAAGAGGGAAAGCAAGTCAAAGGTGGTGCTCTCTCCTGCTCACTGCTGCTGCTTCTTCCGAAACACAGAAAGCAATCTCCCCCCAAGAAGAAAAAAACATTTAATTCTAACTCCAAGTACCAAATATTTCATTCTAGAAAGCAGACGCAGACTCTCCTACAATCCTTCCCACACAAATTCAGCCAGCTGCTGCTGGCAATTGAAGGTAGGAAACAAATCAATAACTGACAGTCAAGGTCTCGCAACTGCTCTATTGGAAAATCACTGCATCTGTTCCAGACCTTCAGATTTGATTCAGTGCCGCCTCCCGAGGCGCTGCGGGGAAAAAAGAGCCGAGGGTCATTTCTTCACAGGCGAGCAGACCAATAAACCAAATGACCTCTGAAAGAATCATTAGTTCAAATTCTAAAGGGCTCCAGACCCCCTCCCCCCTCCCCGAAAAAAGCAGAAGACTAGAATGATGGCAGACATTAATAAAGACAATCTTTGCTGCCCTGTGAACTGCAGTACAAGCAACACATGGATGTGATTAAACATTGTCCTCACCATCCGCAAGGGCTGTAGCCCAAACGGTGTAACAAGCACCTGCGAGTGTCTTGTCCAGCGGCTGGAGATCCGTGCACTGTGACAGAGACCCACTCGCACCACACAAGCCTCGCTACACCATTTCAAAAGGGGGCACAGTTCATATTGGGTATCGCTGAAGCTGGGGGCATTCCACCCGATCACACAGAGAAAAGTAACAGCAGTGGAGACAGCCCCAGCCTGGTCAGGACCAAAACCTCTGGGAAGGATACAACGGAAGCCAAGATACACCTCCTTCATAGAATCATATGGGGTTGGAAGGGACCTCTGGAGATCATCAAGTCCAACCCCCCCAGCGGAGTGGGTCTACCTAAAGCAGGTCGCACAGGATCTTGTCCAGGCGGTTTTTGAATGTCTCCAGAGAAGAAGACTCCACCACCTCTCTGGGCAGCCTGATCCAGAGTTTTATGTCATGGCTACACCTGAGCCATTAAAAGAAACCATCGACTTTTAAATAACATTGGATGCTCCCCGACCACCCAACATGCAGCCCTGTATCAATTCCTCTCACCTCAGCAGGACCTGGGGGTGTTGGTGCATGAGAAGCTCCACACACCCCAGCAATGTGCCCTGGCAGCCCAGAAAGCCCCCCACACCCTGGGCTGCATCCCCAGCAGCGTGGCCAGCAGGGCCAGCGGGGGATTCTGCCCCTCTGCTCCGCTCTGGGGAGACATCCCCCAGTGCTGCCTCCAGCTCTGGGGCCACCAACAGCAGAAGGACATGGAGCTGTTGGAGCGGGGCCAGAGGAGGCCCCGGAGATGCTGGGAGGGCTGGAGCCCCTCTGCTGGGAGCGGGAGCTGAGAGAATTGGGGGGGTTCATCCTGGAGAAAAGAAGGCTCCGGGGAGACCTTAGAGCCCCTTCCAGTCCCTCAAGGGGCTCCAGGAAAGCTGGGGAGGGACTCTGGATCAGGGAGGGGAGCCATAGGAGGAGGGGGAAGGGTTTGACACTGAAAGAGGGGAGATGGAGATGAGATGTGGGGCAGAACTTCTTTGCTGTGAGGGTGGTGAGAGCCTGGCCCAGGTTGCCCAGAGAAGCTGTGGCTGCCCCATCCCTGGAGGGGTTCAAGGCCAGGTTGGAGGGGGCTTGGAGCAACCTGGTCTGGTGGGAGGTGTCCCTGCCCAGGGCAGGGGGTGGCACTGGGTGGTCTTCAAAGTCCTCTCGAACTCTGATCATTCTACGATTCCACGATTTCTTTTTCCCATGAGTTCAATCCTTCAGTATAAAGTCACCCAGTCCCTATGACCTGCTCCTCACAAGACTTGTGCTCCAGACCTCTCCCCGGTTCCGTTGCCCTTCTCTGGATCCGCTCCAGCACCTCAATGTCTTTTTTGTGGTGAGGGCCCCAAAACCGGACACAGACTCGAGGTAGGACCTCACCAGTGCCCAGCACAGGGGGACAATCTGCCCTAGTCCTGCTGGCCACGCTGTTCCAAGTACAAATCAGGATGCTGTTGGCCTTGCTCCTTAAAAGGAGAATTGCCAACGCCCTGAAAGACCTTTCAGAGTTAGTCTGAGTCTAGGAAATCCCCACGGGCAGCTTTTGCTGCAGAGAATACACCAACCTCATTGGGTTTAGCATTTATCGAAGTATCTCAAATTTGACTCTCCCTTAAGACTTTACTGCAGGCAGAGTTCCACCTGCCCAGGAACAATCCAGGCACTTTTCAACTCACTTCAAGGCAGGGCTTTGCAGTTTTTCCCCAAACAGTTTCCCACAAGGACCACCCCACAGCCACACATACCTTATTCTCGCTGGCAGACTTTCCAGTCAGGCTGGGAGACTTGGTCCGGGCGCTGGGCCATTCCTCCCCGATCAGAGACCTTCGCAGAGAGACCTTGTTCACTTGCTGGACATACAGGAAGAGAAGGAATTGCAGGGTGTCCACCGACAGCTAGCCAAAAGGGGAGAAAAAGAGGCGTTAGGATGGGCTGGGCTCTCCCCACGCCGCCCGGCCCAGGATGGGGCCCCTCCTGCCTTGCTCCGCTCCTGCTCCAGCTCGTCGGGGCCGGCACAGGCCGCTTCGGCCTCGGCCCACTCGAGGCGGCGCGGCGGGTCCGGCCGGAGGAGGCTGCGGAAGAGCTCGAAGTAGAGCCAGGCCAGGCCGCGGCCCAGCTGCAGCTTTCCGCAGGCGATGTGCCGCCAGCGGGGCCACGGCAGGCGCGGGAAGCAGCCCTCAGCCGCCCGCGCCCGGGCGTAGGCCGCCATCTTCCGCAGGTAGTGAGGGCTGAGGCGGGCGGGCGGCGGGGCGGGCAAGGCCCCCACCAGGAACGGCTCCGTCTTCACCCACAGCCGCACCGGGGCCTCCATGGCGACCGCCGCCGCTGCCCCGCTTCCGGCGCGGAACAGAGCGGCAACAGCGCGGAGCAACGAGACGGCCCTTCCCTCACACCGTGGAGGACTCCGGCCAGACCCACCCCCTCGCCGAAGAGCCGGGTTCGCCATTGGCTGCTGCGGCCAGCGCAGAGGCGGGAATAAGCACCGCACCCTCTGATTGGAGAGAGCTCGCCCTCCCGCGCGGTGATAGGGCAGGACTCGGCACGACGCGCTGAGCCGCGATTGGGCGCGGTGGGGTTGCCAGCCGACGCCCTGCCAGGCGATTGGCCGGCGGCGGTGAAGTGTTCGCAGCCGATAGGCTGGCGGCGGGCGGCGCGCGGGGGCTGCGGCGCTCTCCTATTGGCTGGGCCCTCTGGTCGCCGGGCTCCTCCGCTCGCGACGTCTAATGGTGGCCGGGCCGGGGCGGGCGGCTGCGGCGCTGCGGACCCGCCCGGAGACCGCCGCCCCCCCGCCATGGCCCCCGGCTGG
>VXAK01025069.1:82676-94017 GCA_013399435.1 Arenaria interpres
GGCCTGCACCCCCCACTCACACACACACCGGCCTTACCCCCCCCCCCATCGCCTCAGCGTCGGGCCTACCCCCCTCCCCGCCTCGGGCTGGGCGCTGAGGGGGCTTCCCCTCTTTCTCTCCTTCCCCCCCCGGCAGGAGGGACTTCTACAAGATCCTGGGGGTGTCCCGCGGCGCCTCCATCAAGGACATCAAGAAGGCCTACCGGAAACTGGCGCTGCAGCTCCATCCCGACAGGAACCCCGACGACCCCCGGGCGCAGGAGAAGTTCCAAGACCTGGGAGCTGCCTATGAGGTGAGGTCGGGGGTTACCCTCCCACACACGCACATCCCGTGGTGTAGGGTACGGTGTATGAGCTCCGGGGAAGGAGAGGGGTGAAGGTGTACACCCTGTTGTGAGGAACTCGGAGAACCTTCAGCTTTTCCCGGGCTGTGAAGGGTGGGGAGGGTTCATGGTAAAACATGCTGGGAGGATGAAGCTGAGCTTGGCTCACGAGTAGTCTTATGAAGCTTAGAACCACAGAATGGTTTGGGTTGGAAGGGACCTTAAAGACCACCCGGTGCCCCCCCCTGCCCTGGGCAGGGACACCTCCCACCAGACTAGGTTGCTCCAAGCCCCCTCCAACCTGGCCTTGAACCCCTCCAGGGATGGGGCAGCCACAGCTTCTCTGGGCAACCTGGGCCGGGCTCTCACCACCCTCACAGCAAAGAAGTTCTTCCCCAGAACTCAGCTAAACCTCCCCTCTTTCAGTGTCAAACGCTTCCCCCTCTTCCTATGGCTCCCCTCCCTGATTCCAGAGTCCCTCCCCAGCTTTCCTGGAGGGACTGGAAGGCTCTGTGGAGTCTCCTCAAAGCCTTCTCTTCTCCAGGTCTATAGGCTTAATCCTATAACACTTGGGACAATGAGAAAAGAGGGCTTGTAGGAAATGTAAAGGCCGTTCCTTTTATAGGACACAGTGCAATCCATCCTGCCCCTATTACTATATTGAATTTCAGATATTCTACTAAATAAAAAACAAAGGTAGAGAGGCTGCCAGGTTGATTAGAGAGCTCCTTCTGTTGGAGGGCAATAAAAGATCTTGGCTCACTTAGCCAGGAGAAAGTGAAGGCAACAAGTTAAAGTTATTTGGTATTTATTAATAGTTCTTTGAGGAAGAAATGGAGTAACATCAGTTATAAGCATTGGCACAGGAGCAAGTGTGTGTCTGTATTGGGCCTGGCTGCTGGTAACTCTGAGGTGATGGGAGACAAAAGGTGGTTGGCCTGTCTTTTAGAAGACGTTGCGGTGGGAAAAATAGTGGTGGGTCACACACGCATGAGGATCCCTGTTGTTTCCATGATAATACAGTAGCATACAAATGACACCTGACACTAATAGCACAGTGCATTATATAAATCCTATATAGATTATTCTATTAGCCAAATGTTTTAAGTCAAAGCCTACTTTCTCTGCCACATACATACATGTTAATGCAATTTAAGCAGGGTGATAGGATCTGTGTTTTCTACGTTCTCTGTCCTTTTTATCTCCCTTCTGACACAGTTGGTTTCCATCTGCGCCTGCTGTTCCCCCGTGGAGCAGAGGGCCCCTGGGGGAAGATGGTGTTGACCAGCCAGAATTTGTAGAGGCAGGCCCACCAGGGTCTTGCCTGCACCAGTGGGTTGTTTGGGTGGGAGCGTTGTTGCCTTGGAGGAGCTGGAGCGTCAGAAGGAAAAAGTTGTGAGTTCCTGCTGCAGGGTGGTGGTGCTGCTCAGCCTGCAGCTGTGGCTCCTGCTTCCATCCCTGATGCTCCTCTGCTCTTTAGATATGCAAATATTAAACGAATGAGGAACTGAGAGAAGCAGCTTGAATGCATTCCTCTTTGGTCAAAAAGAAAACATGTTAACTTTATTTTTGTATCAGAGGTGAGACCTCTTTTTAGTTGAGACTTATCTACTCTTAAATAAATTGGCTGAACCATCACAGGGAAACGAGTGACTGTAAAGAAGTTCTTTTTTTTTATGGAAAGAAGTATTTGTTACCCGTCATTTGCAGCAGGTGCAGATTGATGCAGGTGGTTTATTCTGTGACTTTGTCATTTCTGTGAGTTGGGATCTTGTCATATTTGACTGTACTTTATGAACGGGAAGCGTTTCTCTATTTCTTCCCCAAGTCCCAGGGTATTTAAGTCTTTAGTTTAGTAACACTTGAGAATACTTTTCTGTTAAAAGTGGTTGTAAAATCAGGGGACGTGGTGGTAGGAGTAGCTGAATATTAGCTTTTGGGAGCAGTGACTGGGTGTCACTCTTTCTAACCAGGGTATTATTGAAGCACAACACCATCCGAGTAGTTTAACATAGTGTGAAGCTTTAGTGCTAGCACAGTAGGAATGCAACGAGCTCTTGCTGGGTGCTGGTGAGGCTTAAACTTGGAAACCTCACTTCAGAGTCTTTGAGTGCTGCTTGTTGAAGAGAGATGTGTCAGAATATTGAAATCCAGTATTGATGGACATGTTTTTTGAAACAGGTTTGGAAGAAGTAACATTTAGATGTCCTGCAAAGTTTGGTTTTGTCTCTGTTTAGCCAGTACAGCTTACAAATCCTCCCACTAAACGAGCTATGAGATGCAGTGTGTGGATTTGATTAGGGCAAAAGGGAGCTAGAGTTACCTTTCCCTTATAACCTAAACCAGGATGCTTTTTGCCCCAAAGCGACAGCCTCTGTGAGTAGTATTGCTGCTTGGGGTTTGGCCAGCTGACAATCCACAGCAAAGTCTTCAAAAAAAAAATTGTGGGGAAAGTAGGTTAATTAAACTACTGGGTCTCCTTCATTTTAGCAGCCTAAGTGATTTCCACCCTGCAGCTGTGTGGTCTGAACACAGCTGTTTCAATTAGACAGGAGAGTGATCCCATGTGAGGGAACCGTGGTCATTAGTCTCAGGATGGTTTGAGGGTGGAGTTTCCAGGGTTGTTTTTTTTTCCTCAGCTTACCCGAGGTAGTTGCTTTGCTTTCAAGGCAACCTAACAAACAAGAACTCTCTTCATCGTGCTTGAAATTGTGTTCTGGGAGTTGTGTTCTCTAACAGCCTGCGGGAAAAATGGAAAGGCTGATATTTTATGTTCTTAATTCCTTTCTTATTGCTGGTGATATCCTCAGTACTGTGTGGTGCTCTACCAGAGAAGCTTTGCTCTGACTCCGGCAAGTCACGAAACGGAAAGCTTATCCCAGTTCTAGGAAATGTGTGTTTTAATGCCAAATCTGAAGTCGCAAAGGGAGAATTGAACTCTTACCTGCAGATGAAGTTAGTAAAGTTACTGCTGTTTGGGGTTCTTCCCCCCCTCCTCATTGCTAGCATTTGTCATTGGTTACAATTTCAGGCTGGTTTTCACGGTTTAGCCAGCTTCTCCACCTTTTTAGTTCCATCTCCACCTGTTTTCACTCCACTCTAGCCTTCTGAAAGCTAATCTGGGCATTTAGGATCAACAGGGGATGGAAGGCTAAGTGTGACTGGAAACATCTGGATCTCTGGGGGACGAAAGAGCAAAGATCAATACTTAGGAATTAAAACTGAAGCTATTCAGACTTGAAAGTCATGTGTGTTGGGATGTGTTATTCTGCTGCAGTACCAAAGTTACTTCTAACTTTTCCTGCCTTTAGGAATGAGGGCCAGCATTCAAACTGGTGCGGAGCGGCTGTGTTTGGCAGGTTTCAACTTGTCAGGCAAATTTGCCATCATTGCTAATTGTTATGAAATAGCAGTTAGAAAAATACACGTTCTGTGTGCTTGAAGGCCAAACTGTGATTTTTCCTGTGTCCTGCTTTGTAGGAACTGATTTCAATTATTCCTTCTGATTCTCTTTTAATTCTTAAGATAAACTCAGTATTGTTTGTATTTTCCATGTTGCTTCTGCTGTTTTAACAAACTAACCGTACTTTTTATGGGGTTAACTGATAAACGTTTATCTTTAAGTCCAGTGCAGCCAGCAAGTCCTAGCCAGCGCTTCTGTAATGGAAATCACTGCTGCTCCTCCCCCAGCAAGGAGAACTGGGGAGCTTCCTCTCAGAGCTGTGCTCCCAGTTCATCTGGGGGTTAATGTCTTGTCTTGCATCCCTTTGCCAGGTGCTGTCGGATGAGGAGAAGAGGAAGCAGTATGATGCATATGGTGAGGAGGGACTGAAGGATGGGCACCAGAGCTCCCATGGAGACATCTTCTCACAGTAAGGAGATCTTGCCACTTGAGGCTGTTCTATAGTTGGGGCTCTAATTTTGTGACACGCCCATGTTTGATGTGGGTAAATCCTCTGTTAAGGTCTTTTACCTGGTCAGGAGGCACTGGTCTGAAGTGACAATTGAGAATTTGAAGAAATTAAGTTTAGAGTGGATATCCCACCTGCAGCTTCCAGTTGCCTTGCATCAGTCCTTGCTTCAAGAGCAGTGAGTAGGACCCAGTGGTGTCTTCTCACGTGGGCAGCTCTTGCTCACTTGGCAAGCTGCGTCGCTAGCGTGGGTGGTTTGTCAGGTGCTGCAGCTGCGTTAACTCAAGAAAGTTCTTACACGTTTATCTGGTATGTGATTGATGTTTAACCTGTTGGCACAGATCCTGCGAGCGCTTTGGGGGTCGCTTTTGCACAATAATGCTGTAGTGACTTACACTGCACTTCAGAGCAACTGTAGAATTTGGATCATCCAAATCTGAAGGCACTTGCATGTTGCTCAGGCAGAACCTGATTTTCTCTTTGTTTAAGCCCTCTTTGGTTCTGCTTGGCACAAATTGACTAAAAATTCCTGAAGCTGCTCATCTCATGTAATCCTTTTGGGTGAGAACTCATGCTTTCTGCTGGTCTGTTTTGAGGAAAAGTAAGTAGACTTGCTAGGAAGGTGGGTTTTTTTCCTCATGCCTCAAACTGCTGAAAACCTGCTAGCACTGACTTGCGGTGCCAGAGGTGCAGCAGTGCTCAGAGGTTGCACCTCATGGTGATGGTAGCTGAGCACCAGAGCAGTACGGAGAGGCTCTTCCCTTAGGCAGTGGTCAGATTTTGAGCTGTTGGCATTCAACTCCTGCTCCAAAACTTGTTTTCTTTAGTACAGAAAACTCTTCCAAAGCGTCCGCTTTGTTTGAACGTGTTAGCTTGGGTCCTGGAGGAGCGAAAAGAGCTATCTGGATTTATTATGGTGCTTTTGTACTGTGAGGAGGCTGTTCTCTAGGGGGCTGGAAGCATAGAATCATAGAATGATCAGAGGTGGAAGGGACTTTGAAGACCATCCAGTCCCACCCTCCTGCTCTGGGCAGGGACACCTCCCACCAGACCAGGTTGCTCCAAGCCCCATCCAGCCTGGCCTTGAACCCCTCCAGGGATGGGGCAGCCACAGCTTCTCTGGGCAACCTGGGCCAGGCTCTCACCACCCTCACAGCAAAGAATTTCTTTCTGGTATCTAATCTAACTCTACCCTCTTTTCATTTTAAAACCGTCACCCCTCAAATGTGCTTAGCAAACTGAGTTGGTGCTGCCTTGGGCGACTCTCTTCATCAAAGCCTCGTTTGATCAAAATCCCTTCCTGACTAATTGATGTGCTTTACTCCAGCTTCTTTGGGGACTTTGGATTCATGTTTGGAGGTAATCCTCGCCAACAAGACAGGAACATTCCCCGAGGAAGCGACATCATTGTGGACCTGGAGGTTACACTGGAGGAGGTGTATTCAGGAAACTTCGTAGAAGTAAGTTTGACCATTTGACTGTTGGTCTTTCCAGGTCTTCTCAGGTTTGAGAGGCCTGGCCTGGTCACTGCTCAGAGTAATGTCTTCTCCCGAAGACCAGAACTGAAATAGGTGCTCAGTATCTGGTAGTGGAGGATGTTGTGATGCTATTTGCTAGCAGTTAACTGAAGAAATGATACATTTATAGAGAAATTGCCCGATGGCAACAATGAATAAAGGGATGCTTCTTGTGATAATAGCTTATTTATTGGCTGTTGGTGACTAGTTGTAGCTTTTTTTTATTGCAGTAGCCCAGTTGGAAAAGGTGTAAGTGGTGTCTCTAGAACCTAGTGATATTTGAAGGCCCATTCATAAGCCTCAAATTAATTTTGTGATTCTTGCAGAACCTTCCTGAGGATTTTTCATAGACTCTTTATATGGCCAAACATGTCACTGCAAATTTTTCATTACATGGAAATGTGTGGTGGCCTTTTAATTTTTATATATATTTTATTTTTAAGCAAGCTACGCTACTGGTGCTCACAATCCTGCTATTCTGCATGTTAGAATTTGCATTGATTGAATTTGTGTTGTGTCTGGGTAAATGGGGAGCTCCAAATAATTTTGTCTGTTGTGTGGAATAAGGAAGGTATTGTAACCAGTGGTGTCAGATGTTTCATCCTAGTGTTACCTTCCCTATTTAGAAAGATGTGCCAGAAAAAGAAAGAAAATGGTAATAGTGGTGTCAGGATTTTTATTTTTTTCTCTGATATTTGGGGATTTAATGTTTGGTAAGCAGGAAGTGGAAGGTGAAAACTTATCAGGCATCTTTTGCCACGACAACATAGAGCTACTGCGGAGGCAGCAGAGAGCGCGTTAAAAAGAAAAACCCAAACTATGTTGAGGCTGTTTGAGAGATCCAGACCTTTGTGAAGACCCGGGAGCGCCACCAGTGCTGGTGTCAACTTCTTCCTCTCTCGTGCAGGTTGTCAGGAACAAGCCAGTGGCAAGACAGGCACCTGGCAAACGGAAATGCAATTGCCGGCAGGAGATGAGGACCACCCAGTTGGGTCCTGGACGTTTCCAGATGACTCAAGAGGTGGTTTGTGATGAATGTCCCAATGTCAAGTGAGTTTTAAGCTCTTAGCTGCTCTATGGATGTTTATTCAAAACCTGCCACTAGATGGAGGAAAGCGTCTGTACTTATCAGCAAGACCTGGGGAATTTGGAGAAACTTAGCACAGGTTTCTCATTTCAAGGAGCCACTCTTTATTCTTATAAATTCTTATTTATTCTCACCACAGTAGAGGTGATCAGCTCTATTAGATGTAGAGCTCCCCAGGTTGCTCTTTCAGCCTCTTATTCCTTGAATAATTGGTCATATTCATTTAGAGTTGAAATCCCACAACTAAATCTGAATAAACAAAGCCAGGGTAGCCCACGGTTTCCAGCTGGGAAGAGTTGGACATGGAATACTGTGGCCTAGTCACACATCCAGACACTCACTGTGCATTTGGGAGCTTAACTTTGCCTTCTCTGCTGGATGAGTATCAGCACTCAAGAAAAGGCAGCGCTCACCCTCCAGTTTTAGATGTGAGCAAGGAGAGAGTGGTAACTTGTGGGGGGTCTTCTCATTACCCCAGTAACATAAGTAGGTGTTGAAAACTTAGTGCCTGCTCTTCCCCTTTGCAGGCTTGTGAATGAGGAGCGAACACTGGAAGTGGAGATAGAGCCAGGCGTGAGGGATGGTATGGAGTATCCCTTCATCGGCGAAGGTATGTGTATGCCCGGCTGCTCTGCTTTGACTTGCTCCTTTTTCGTGATGCAAGACTGGTCTTCCTGGCAGTGAAAGTGTCCAAGCCCTGCTTTGGTGACTGATCAGCATGTGTGGTTTGTGTGCTGCATCCTCTGCAGGCTGCTGAAATCCAGGAGCACGCTCTCTGCTAAGTCTGGATAACGCTCTGAGTTCCTGCTCCCTTTGCTGCTACTGGGGGCATGCGCGCGCGTACACACACACAAAATGCTCCAAATCTGATGTTTCAGATAACTTTTGAGTAGGAGCATCAGTTCCAGGCTTGAGTATGTGAGGGAATCCTGTCTGCCCAAGGAGAGAAGTCCTTCAACAAGCAAAGGCCATCATTAGCATGCAGGCAAGTCTTTCAGATAGCAGAGAGGGAGGAGCTCATTGAGAAACAATCAGAAAGTCCTAGGCTCTTCAATAAGAAATGTGTCTAAGCAGGGGGTCTGGCCATGTAAAGATCAACTAGTTGCTTTTATTTTCCTTTAATGTGTGAGCTGCAAATCTCTATTGTTTAGTGTGCTGCTTGTTTCTTCAGTTGTTCTTAACTAGCTCCTTCAAACACAGCTTTTCTTTCCTTTCCACAGGTGAACCCCATGTTGATGGGGAGCCAGGTGATTTGCGCTTCCGAATAAAAGTTCTTAAGTAAGTAGCTGGCCCTAGTAAGACCACTCTTTCTGGTTCATCTAAAGAAAGCTTGCACACAGCTTCCTGGCCAGCGTTGCTAGCTTGGCTAGCATTTCACTTACCCTTCAGCCCAGTTGGTGCAGCCAGGGATCTGGCTGTGGAGGATGGCATCACCGCGGTTGAACATCATAGAATTCTGTGATTCTATGATGTTCAACCGCGGTAATGCCAGAGTAACTGGATTCACCACTGTTAAGATACTATGATAATTCCGCTTTTATTTTGTTTGGCTTGAATTCTGACATGCATTAGTAGCTCCTGTGTGAATCACTTGAAATATCTCCGCTTTTCCATAAACATAATATCTCCGTATTGTAAGGAAGTGCACTGCTAAGGAAATCGTTGGCATGAGTCACAACTTCTTGACACGCCTTGCCACTCATTGCCCTAGAAATAGAAAGGTTATTAGTAGTACATATCTTGCACAGGAAAACGAAGCTCAGTTTCATTCGTTCTTCCCTTCCTCTTGGATTTGTGAATGCACCAAACTCACACATAGAGGTGGGGGGGAAGGTAAAGGACCCTTCTATGGGGAAGTAGAAAAGTTCCATGTCTTTTATTTCTGCAGGCACCCAGTTTTTGAAAGGAGAGGAGATGACTTGTATACAAATGTGACAATCTCGCTGGTCGAGGCACTTACAGGCTTTGAAATGGATATCGCCCACTTGGATGGGCACAAGGTGAGGCAACAGTTTGCTTTCTTGCCATGTGGAAACAGAATTTAACTGTAGGTCTCCTGTGCTGAGGATTACCTCGTTTGGAGTCTGTGCAGCTGCAGGTTGTGTACGGTATCCCCTCTGCTGGAGACTTCCAGATGAATTCCTGTGACCAAAACAGACTCTGCAAGGGGTGCACAGTGTGGGGCTGGGTTCCAGGCTGTCACAGCAGTCACTGCATGTGCTGTCTTTGGGTGGTGGTAGTTCTGGCGGGTGTCCTGGCAGTAACACTGCTTGGACCCCCTGAATATCACAGATTTTGGCAAGGAATCAATATCAGTTGAAGCTTTTCGGTGGGTTGGAAAGGGTATTGGGGTACGCACACAGAACACTAACAACATTCTGAAATTTCTCTTGTCTCTAGGTTCATGTTGCTCGGGATAAAATTACAAAACCCGGGGCCAAACTCTGGAAGAAAGGAGAAGGTCTTCCAAATTTTGATAACAATAATATCAAAGGCTCACTAATAATAACATTTGATGTGGAGTTCCCCAAAGAGCAACTGACAAACGAGCAGCGGGAAGGTGCGTGTTTTATAAAGCTCTTGTCACGGCAGTGCCTGCACAGACCTCTCCCCAGCGCTGATAAGAACTTGGCACAACCACAGCAGTGGTTGTGGCGGTCAGGAGGGGCTTTCCTCTCCCTGTGCCCCTTGTACAGCATAACAGGGTTGGCCCATGCCCTGTGATTAACTGCCATTTCCCTTTGAAGTGGCTGCTGCAGTTGTAGGGAGCCAGATTAGGTGCTGGGATGTGCCACCACTGGGATGGAGCGCTTGGCAAGTTGGCAGGTGCTTTGTTTCGTAGCTGGCCATCTGTCTGAGCTGAGAGACTTCCTGGGCTTAGCCTCTGTCTGCTTTGCCTTCGCTGGAATGGGATCACAAAGCCATTTTCCAACCCTTGTTTCCACTTTCTTGGAGGCAAGACTGGTGAAAATCCCTCTGCTGTCAAGGGTAAAGAGTGTCAGGCAGCATCAGGAGAAGGATTGTTCCTCTCTGCATCTCCTCCTACCCCAAGTGCTTTGTTTGTATAGGGAGGAAGGGTGCAGGAGAGATGTCTGGTGGGAGAGACCTGCTTTTCGGTGTCAGTATTCAAATGGAAACTTGATGAACCATGTAGAAATCCTGGGAGGGCAAATGCTACACTCCTAGCTGGAAATCCCTCTTTGCTTCAACGGCCTCTGCAGTGGGTTCTGCCACTCTGCGCAAGGCATCAGAGTAGGCATCAAGGGCCACGTCTTCTGCTACGGGGCAAAAAAAGTTCTTGACACCTACCAGTGCAGCCCTCCAGAAAATTCCCATCCCCAGAACTTCTTCCTGCTGCTCAGAGTATCATACTTTCTTCTTCTGGAGGTGCCCTTTTAGTGGATTCTGGCAGCTGTCTTGGTAGAATGGGGAAAATGCACAGCTTTCCTGGACTCCCGAAGCTTGTAGAGGGAAGCCAAGCCCTGGGTGGGCTCCTCTCAGCTCTGCAGCACTTGGTGCTGCATTGGTGACACTGTGCTGGCTACCACTTGGAGCCCAGCTGGTAGCTCCAGCTCCTGACTGATGTTCTGTGGCTCTTCCTGCAGCTGTTGGGGCTGCAAGGGCTGTGTTTTGACCCCTTTGCTTTCCTGTTTGTTGCGAGCGCGGTGGGACAGTGAAGTCTCATTCCAGGCTCTGCTGGCCTTCTCGAAGCTTCATAAGGTGATATCACCTCTCAAACAGACGTGAGGTTTTTCCAGCCGTTGCTCTTGGCAGTTTGTGAAGAGGCTGGGCAAAGAGCAGCGACAGAAGCCTGCGTGTTTATCAAAATTGCTTTCGCACCTTTATGGATATCCCAGGAACAGAGAGGTGATGGTACAGGCATGAGTGTGTTCAGACATGGGGCGTTTGGGTGTTTCACTCCCTCCTAAAGCAATTCCACGCTTCCCAGGGGAAGGTGACTGGGTAGGCAGATGCCTTTCCGTGTGCTACGGTATCTCCAAACACCCAGTGATTTAGGGATTTTTTTGAGGGAATAGGTCTCTTCATGTTGTGTGGCAGCTGTTCAGTGTACACATTCAAAGGAAGACTGTAGGCTTCAGAACTCAAAACATCCCTTTTTTTCTTATGGTTGGCAGTAGTCCTAATTTCTTATCTTGTAACCATATGTCCTGCTCCTGGGGCAGCCAGAAGATACTGTGACTCCAAGAGCACTGCTGGTCAGTGTAAGCTTTAGAGTCAGAGAAATAATATGCTTGCTTTCCTGCCAGTGTGACATCAGGGAATTTATTGCTTGTTGATAAGAGATGACTTTCTCTTTGACATAATCTCTCATTCATCTCTACTGACGCTTGTTTGTTGTGGTTTTGGGGAGCTTTGGATCTCATGCTTTAACTCCGGAGCGCTCAGCAATGGCTGGCAGCAAAGTGCCCGGGTTGTCTTGTAGCCTCTCACCTGCTGGTGGTGTCAGAAAAATCTCAAAGTTGGCTCTATTTAAAAAAAAAA